>DWLS01001616.1:0-20949 GCA_018246255.1 Pachliopta kotzebuea | reverse complement strand
TCGAAGCGTTATACGCTACGCTATCTTATCATCTACCATTATAAAACCTGGACATATACCTACGTGTATACAGTCACGGTTAAATATTCTTATTTCTATTATTTACTATAGTACATATCCTTTAATAATATATTATAAACTTATTTCTAACTGATTTATATTTTATTAACTCGTTTAAACTATCAGTATGTATTCGTAGCCGCATTTCCTGTTCACTTGCATATGTTATAGAAGCCTTCAAAAGTATCATGTAAACCGATTACTTCTGTGCTTAATAAACAGGGCTTTTTAAATATCCATAACATTGTAATTCACACTACTTTTTTGATGATTATTAATGATTAAGTATTTTCGAGTTATAACGAACGTTATTTATTTACTTCAGTACAAATTTTTGTACCCGTATTATGATAAAATCACAGTCACGCAATCTGTACGGAATGAACATGTCAAACTTTATGACCTAATATTTTTCATTCAGCTCACAATTAAGCGGAACGAAAAATATTTTAAATAATGAAGCGATACACAAGAACTATTGAACACACACAACCAATGTTGAAAATATTTAAGAAATAGAGAAATAAGAACTATCTAAAAGTAATTAAAGTAAAACATCTTTATGAGTTTAGTTAAGACAGTCAAATAGAAATATTGTTAAATTGGTAATGTTAAAAAAATCTTGAAGAATATTCAAATGGATTAATCGACAAAACTTTAATTTTTTAAAGGAAATAATATAAAAATTTGTCACCCATATTTAAGTGTTCAATTCTACAAAAAAAGAAATTTTAAACTTTGTATTACATCAAATATTAATTATAACTATAATTCTTTTGAGGGTGTTGTAATCATTTTATGACTCATCCCTCCATAAACATTAATGAATTAAAAAAAAATGTTTTCATGGACCTGTAGAGATATAAATATTAACACTCTGAATATATATTATTTTTTTATAATCATCATTAATATAATATAATATTATATCATAACTTAATATTCATCTTCTGTTCAAGCAGTGGGTCACAGACCACATAAATATCAAACTACTTCTTTGTTACAGTCGTATGATTCACATCATCTTTGATTTCATAGTCAGCCAGCCGTGTAGAAAAACAATTCCTTGATAATAACTTAACTTTAGACTTAAGTTTGAAATAACAACAAATTGAAAACAACAGACTCCAGTAGCAGTTGTTTCAAGTTGTTACAATAGACACTGTAGACATTGACATCGATAAGAGATCGCTTATCGTAAAGTTACAACTTTGTTCCCGTACTGTCTTGTACAATTTCATACAAATGTTAGTGTATTTATTAAACAGGGGATATTTGTATTGATTAAACTATCAGCTATAACTAAATAGTAAATATATAAAAAATAAAGCATTAACTTTGTTATTCTTTTAGAGTTATAATAATAGAGTTATTTCTCCGCCTTTTTAACTAATTAAAAATTCCCGTGTAACGTATGAATGACAGTTGCTAGTCTTTACTACATTATTATAACGAGACATTCACCTGATGTTAAGTGATACGCTTGTCCATAATAATATAGCGTTAGTTACGATGATATAGTACCACATTGTGCCCCTCTCCTAGCAACTTAGTATGTTAAGTATTGTTACCGTAGTAATGAAAACTAACTACAACTCACTTCTTATCAAAATATAGTCATGTTTGCACAGTACTCATTGGCGACAGGAACAGGAACTGCGATGGTACCCACTTAGACGATCTAATTCAATGTGGCAGACGGCATTCTGTAAACATTAAAGTTTTCCAAGTAACTAAGTTTTGTAAGTAGCTAAACAGATATTGCTTAGGTTGGTAACAATCAAAACCTCAAGTTTCTTTTTAGTATCCAATCTTTGAATAAGTTTGAAGTGAGCACAGCTCGTAAAGTTTAAGAGAATAAAATGTCAGATGTAAGTACTATCTTAGTTAAATCCTTTTTTTTAAGCTACGAGGCGACAAGACGAACAAAACGTTTATGTGATGGTAAGTGATACTCTCGCTCGTAATAACATCACACTGTGCTCGTGGCCCTGAGATATAAAGTGTTAGTACTCGTTACTCCAGTCATTTCGCTAACGCACAGCACCATCTACTTAGCACTACAAATCAACTCTAATCAATGATATTGCAATAGTACTATTGACTCTGTAATAATATCCTTAGGCTTTGAATCCTCAGCGAAAATGGAAAGAAAATAACGATAAGTAAATTCTTAGGGATGCCAATGGCCTAGCTTTAAACTAATAAAAGAAATACCAGAAACTGTGATGAAATGGTGAATGTATTGAACATTGTCATGCGAACGCTTCTCTTCAATTCCTTTAATTTCAAGAATACGAAACAAATTCCCTTTTTTGTAAATCTAATATTACTTGCGGAACGTTTCAATTACTCTAAGAGGTCGATTACGTTTAGGCAATACCGCATACGAGCAAAAGGTATTTATACGGATTCAATATTAGCATGAGCAAGAAGACGAAACGAATTACATCGGCTTTTTGTAAATGTGTCAGTCTTGTTATATTCGAATCTATAAGAATATTTATATAAATAACAAATTTTTAACAAAAGTTTGGATTATACGCAAATTAACAAACTTCGCTGGATGCAAGCAGCGTAAGAGCAATCGGAGAGATTTTTGGGGGAGACCTATATATGTTCAGAATTGGTGAAAGTTAATTGGCAGATGATGTTAATGATGATGAAATATACACCAAAACCATCTCAGTTTGAAATTTTTATTTATATTTAAGTTATTTCTTGAAGGAATGAAGATTTTTTTCTTAAAATAAATTTCTCGAAGCAGGTCCAATGAAAATATGGTAAAGTTTAATTGGTTATGTAGTAACAAAATATACTACAACACTTCCATCTAGTATTCAACACATTGAAGCTAATTCCTTTTTAATATACAACCTCCAGACTCAGTCAAAGATTGTCTGAAAACTCAAAAGAACTCTGTGATCAAATAGTGTTATCAACTAAAATAGTATCCGATTTTTATAAATTTAGATCCAAATAGTCTTTCGCCGGTTTAATATATTATATATATGTATACATTATTATTTGAACAAGTTTTTCACAATAAAAATGTTTAATTAATTATTTTAATATTGCTTTTATATAAAATTAGATGAAGCCAATGACATCAGTTGCTTCATAATCGCTATCAAAATATAAGGTTTAAATAACCCACTCAATTCAACAACCTTTGTTACTATGAGGATGGTTATATGTAGATTCCTTTTGTATAATTTTTTATATGTTTTTTTCAATATTGAGTTTGGTGAATTCAGAATGGCGGGTTGGTATTAAACGAATTTTTGTACCTTACATTCATAATATATTTGTAAAACCGCACATTACTCGCGCCGCAGCCCCTTTTATTATCGCTAATTAATATCACATACCGTGTACCATAAAGGATTCCCACACCCCATTTCCCCTTGAGGGACATTAGGTAATTAGGTAAAGTATCATTAAATATTTTAACCGATCAGTATGTACATATACCTCAAAGATAAGATAAGTGATAAAAAGCAGATTTAAAATATACGTCCAGTTAGATAGCTATGCATGATCTCAAGAATTTAACCCCCATCCACATTCTACCTTCCCTAGTTTTAGAATTGAACAAGGGATCTAAGTTTCACGATGTAAATTATATTTACTTTTACCATTTGTTAACGCTCTTGTTAACTATCATATTTTAAGGACTACCTTGTTTGAGGATAAAAACTTTGACAAAGATTACTTATTAAATTGTTAGTAATATGTTAAGCGGTATCGTTTATATTTACTAGTGGTCCTTAAAACAATAAAAACAAAATTCAACACAATTTTCCTGGTTAGAATATGTCTGGAAATATTGCCTTTGTTTGCAATTGACCGTTGAAAGCTCCCTTTTAAGAGTCGGTGGCGTTTTTCAAGACAAAAAGGTGGTAGGCCGTTGAAAACTAACATTCTGGGTCACTGTAGTCATTAAGGTGATTTGGAAAACTCGAAAATTGGAGCAGCGAGGAGAATTCACAATAAGAACCATTTGCATAAAAATATAACAAAAGTAAACGGAGTGAAGTAAAGCAAGGTACATTTACTTTTTAATGAAATATAATAATATTTAAAGCAAATTTAAAAGAGCTGAAGACGATGCGGTGTACTGATATATACTAGGCTAGATACTGTGACGGCTTACTCAATAAAGATGAGAAAACCCTACTGTTTTTCTCTCTTTTCATGCTAGATATGTATATTCTCCTATGAGGTAATATCAATAGTTAAAATTTTTACAAGAATAAATATTTTTGATTAAAAAATCACTATAACTAGAGAAAGAATCTATCTCTTATTAATTAATATTAGTATATTCTCAAACTAAACCTAAGGCGCGAACTTACGTAGATCATTAATACATAAATTATGTTACAGTAAAGTATACTTCTTTACAATTGTGGAGTATTATCTTAATTTCGATTATTTAGTCCGAAATTATCGTATATAATTTCTAGTACATTTCGTAAAATAGATATTTACAACTCAATTTAATTTTATATAATATTATAACAGACGGATTATTGTGAGAATATTTAAGAGAAGTGAGAACAGGATAATTCTAGACTAATGCTTTACATTAAAAGACACCAATTGAGCTCTAGTTTATATCATTAATATTCTACTTACCAAACTTGCCTTCGATGTAACCATATATTATTATACATAAAACAATTTTTACAAAGAGCCGCGTGACATTTAGGTAACTATTTTCCGAGAAACAATGGACGCCAAAAATAAAACTCAATTAGTAATGTCCGTTTGTGTTAATTAGTTGTCGTGTTTCTAACTCAATATATTTTCTTCAAATAAGCTTGTAGGTTTATTTATTTAATGATGGTATTATGAATTTTATAATACTATTATTTTGGTCTGAAATTCGATACAATGTAATGTCTGAAAACAAAATTAAATAAGGTTTCAATTTATATAAACAAATAAAATAACTATAAGAAATGCGTGCTAAAAATATATTATTGAAATAAAAAAAAAAAAAAATTATATATTTAATATATGCCAAAATAATAACAGACTAATGTGAAATGTTTGAAATTTTGATTAGAACTAAAATTCTAATCAAAAAGCTCGAGAACAAATTTGATATCAAACAACGGTAACGATATACTTGAAACTGAAATGGGAATTAAATTATCAACGAACTACACGAGGAACTAGTGATTTTGTAGCAACATCGGAAAATATGTGGTTTTGTTTCTAAAATTATATAATTAAAACCGAAACGTACTTCGCTTTCTATTTAACAACAAACGAATCGTTTATAATATTAATAAACCAAATAATTTTTTTTTTATTTTTTATTCTACGAGGCGACGATACGAGCAAGGCGTTTAACAGTAAGTTTTACAATTACCCATAACAACGTAGTGCTGGTTAAAATGGTATACACAGTACCACATTGCGCTCACCTTGAAACGAAAGATGTTAAGTCTCGTTATCCCAGTAACTTCTCTAGCATACCGCACCTTTCAAACTAAAACACAGTAAAGTTTATACATTACTATTTGGCGGAAAAAATAGGAGTTGCAGTTGTAGACCTGAGTGAAGAAGCGTACTTCCAATAAACCATAAGTTAAAACTTAACCATAGTTCCAAGACTTTTAAGTATCAGTGATAAAAGGGAAAGCGAATGAGGCCAGAATACTTTGAAAGAAATATGTATGACAGTAGAAACAAATTAATCCTATCATCCCAGCGGTACATTGTGGATATGTGAGTGACAGCTAGCCATGCGAGTTCAAGTCTAACCAGAGGTCATGTTACGAGATCAACGATGACCCGAGACCTTAAGGCAGTTAAGTTATGAGTCCATTATGAGTGAAGTGTGACGAACGAATAAAAAAATAACCAAGGACCTAAGTAAGAGCAAACTAAAATACATTAAGTAGCAAAACAGTTTGCCAAGACTAAATATTGTCACATTGTTTACACATGTATTAAGATAAAGTAATTATAGTAAGATAAAGATATTTGCCCATAATATAATGTATTTATATATGTTTATATATCGTATGTCTGTATATTCATTCCTCATCAAATTTTCATATTCTTCACATATTATACATAAGAGTAGGTAACAAATTCATTGCTCATTTAATACTATGTAATGTCCGTTTATTACTTATTGTGGTTTTTACATTATTTTATTTTTCAGTGAGTTATGTTGTCATAAGAGAAAGACTGACAATTACTGATAAACTGAAACAGGAACCCTTATACTCGGATAACAGATCAATTAATCACATATAGTTTATAAACTAGCCATAAGGACCCATTGTATAACCTTAGTATATAAGAAGCTTGTATTACCAAATAAAATCAGTACTCTCTCAGTTTTTATTAACTTAACATCATAGCTTGGAACAGTAGACCTAAACATGAAGTTTTTAAAACCCTTCCACCCGATGGCTCAAGCTAACTAGTGTTCAGTTCTTTTTTTTCTTCTTACCTATTCTCTTTTCGGTTAATTTCTGTATTCTCTGCCGTATTCACTTCTATGTTCTCTTCACTGTTCTCTTCTGTGTTCTTCAGTGTTCTCTTCTGTGTTTTTTTTTTCGTTCTCTTATATATTTATGTGTTCTGTTCTGTGTTTAATCACGGATATTTACTGAATCTAGTACCTACGTCCTAACTAACAGCTTCCGTGATAATTCAACAAAAATGAGTACCAGATTAATTATTAAAAACGTAAACACATTTAACGTTTAAAATCTGTTAATCAATGTTAGATATGCCAACCGCAAGTAACTGAGAACTCCCTTTGATGATGAATCCCTTGAAACCTGTCTATTGAAATGTGGAATCTGTCAGGGAAAGATAACTTCACATCTGATCTGTCTGTTACAAAAGGAAGATAACGTAAACTTAAACGCATATAGTACATATTCTATGAAATCAATTGCGTAAATAGATCAACGAAGTAAATATTTAAAGTTTTTAAATTATCAACAGAATAATAGATATATATATATTATTACTGCTCTTCAGTAGATGGTTAGTAATCCCTATTTATTGTAGAAGACGACAAAATGGTCGACAGAGTCACAGGATATAAAAGTGAAGGCAATCATTGTCAAAAAGTTTTTACAGTAATGAAGATGCTGAGGAGGGTTACGGCCCTCTCTGGGACATATAATAGTTTCTAGGTAGGATTTCTGTATTTAATTTTTAGGATTAAGAAAACAATTACCAATAATATTACCATCACTCTACCATTTTCAACCTTAACAAAACCTTTTTGATACCTGAGATCATTCTTCACCTTTTGTTGATTACAACTTCATAAATCAGATACTATTATAAAGATAAAAATGTAAAAAAAAATATTTATTATCACTTTAAGAATTATCATGATAAATTGCCATGTCCAGAAAACATTAATGTGTCCATCTTGACGTTTTTGTAGTAATGAACAGGAAATTACCTACACATTAGTAACAACCCTGACAAATCGAATAACGCATAACCACCCTCAGCTATATTCCACAATTCATCATTCACGTCAGCAAACAATTTATCATATTTATTATAACAAGTTAAAATTTAGAAGCTTAGTATATAAAGTTTAATTAATCGAACATTTTGCTCGCTCAGATAAAACAGTACACTGTTTTACTGTAAGTGTACTATCGTTCAAATAAATAGCTTATTTCTTTTTTATGTAGTTTACCAAAATTCAATACACTGAGTTTTGGACAAAGGTCTAAAAAGAATTTCGTCTCGTTTATCATCACACGCTATTAATAGTCGACTGAACCAAAAGAAAGGAATTGAGGGACGCGTCAAACTCAGGCAATCACGTGATTTAAGACCTTCTGCATCACGTCTGTAGCTAAAAACTGAATACTTGCTGGATGGTTCTTTAAATATGACGAATATCAGAATAATTCGAGTGAATGAAGCGATTAATCCAGAAAAACATTTTCTCCGATACTTATGTAAATAATGTAATGATATGAAACAGCCCTATTATTATTCTCTCTTGAGTTTCGTGGCTTTCTCTAAATAGGAACTAGAGTCAAGACCTATTATCCATCTTGGAGATTATTTTAAATTAGTATTTAAGGAGGTAAAAAGGTATCACTAGACAAGTCTTAACTTCCATTAATATATTACAAACCCGTTCAATATTTATCCCCTAGTTATTGAGTGAGGAGCTATTTATGTGTATGAGCTGTACTTCCAAACACACCTCGCCTAACACACTATACGAGTAACTTGACATCGGACATGTTTGCACGGGACGGTATATTTACACGGATAAAAAGGACCACTTTGTTTGTTTTGTCCTATGAATGCAAAAGAAATATTCACTTCAACACAAAGACTTAGTAATGATAGATCAATGATTTTTGGATCCGAGTTGAAATACATGGGTCGCATGTTCGAAACCGACATTTGACCTTAGCTAAAAACCTAGCCAAGTTTTTTTTTATTAGTTATTTTAGTAAAATTTTTGATAAAATTATTATAATATAAGTTACTTAGCTACATCATCATCTGATGAATAAACTGTAATAAGAAAGAAAATAAAGATATCTTTTTAGTTTAAAGTACTTTATAAGGTCCCGTATTTAATTTGTATGATTAGACCCTCTAAGTATTCTCTATGTATGTAAAATCTAGTCTAGTCTAGTCTATTATTATACTATGTCCTATATGTACACTATTTCTAAAAAAATTAACTTCTTTCATGGTCATGGTTTTCTTTTTGGTCAGTAGTATAGTTTTAATATTGATATATAATCAAAAATTGTATTAATTTACATAGACTTTAACTACAACTTGATATTAAAACTTAACTGATTAACAAATGGTCTTTTGTTCAATAAACATCAGAAGCCTGGAACTATGATACTTAATCATTAAGAGAACTGCTTTCTAATCTCATGTTATATTTGTTAAAGGAGCAGTCGTGTAATAAAAATGATGAGCGTGCTTCTAACTTTTGCAAATAAACGATATCAATTGATAGAAACCATCAGCTCTGTTACCAAATACTCTTCAAACGAAACACAACGGTCGACTTTTTATTGCACATCTCATTCCTCTGACACATTCAACCATGGTCTTTGTAACACATGTTTTCATACAATCTTAAATTCTACTTATTTATATAAACTATGTACATTTCCTCTCCTACTTACTATATTTACAATATACACAGTCTATTATGCTTAGAGATATTTACAATTTGTATCTGCTATTTACATTTATTCTGTATATCTAGTATATAATGTATTAATCTACTAAAATTATTTATTTTTCTTGCAGACCTTACTAGCTATAAATGTTTTTTTTTATTTATTCGTCGATGATACGAGACGAACAAGACGTTCATTTGATGGTAAGTATACGTTTTCCAATAACAACGCGATGCTGTTTAATATGGTATATACAGCAACATATTGCGCGCATTGTCTTAGGATTTTATATCCTAAGTGTTAGGTTTTGTTACCCCAGTAATTTCTCTAGCATATAACACCCTTCAAACCGGAACATAGTAATGTTTGTATATTACTATTTGTCGGCTGCAATAGGAGCTGCGGTGCTACCTACTTACATTGTCTCCGGCAAGAGACCTACCACCAGGTAGATAAAGATTTTTATATATTTACATTGAATTAAGTAAATAAGGAAAAAATCTTTGATATTTAAAAAAAAAACAGTAACAAATGAAAATTTCCATTGAGGAGTGACGAATTGTTTTCCTTTCATAATTTTTAGACCGTAAACTGCAATGGCTTTGCAGTCGGCTCTCATTTCTTGCTTCATTTTTCTTTTTCGTAAAGATTGAAGTGAACATACATATTTTCATGTTGTATTATGAAACACTATCTCAAGGCCAAGACTTCAGAATTGTATAGTTAAAAATCAACTTGCTCAACTTATTTCAAATCCTGTCAATAGTCCTTATCGTATTTGTATGAGTAATTCACATGGGGAATTATAAAGTTAATGATCGCTGAATTTAACAAATAATTTCATGCTCGTGTACTGGGTTCTACAACCCAACAACAATTGAAGTAGTTCAAATTTTACAAAATTGAACTACTTCAATTTTGTAAGCCTGTAGAATAAAACAAACTTTAAACAATTTTTTATAGCTATATTAATTATTAAACGTTTTTTTCTGACGGTTTTGTCTATTTTTATAGCTATCAATATCTACGAATCACGAGGACGAGGTCTTAATACTAGCTACAATTTAAAGTAAACACTTTATTTTATTTTAATTAAAGTTATGTAAGTATAAATAAATTATTATCATCTCTGTATGACAATGGTGGTAGCAAGCGCCAAGAATGAGGCTGCCGTACGTTTAGTGATAAAATCAAAGATGACATTTTAAAATTTTATACTGAGCCAAATAGTTCCATGGCTTATCTAAAAATAAACTTAAAATTAGCCTATGAAACAAGGTTCAAAATATATCAGATTTTGCGACATCAAAAATGTAGCAAATAAAGTTTGAAACGTTTTAAAAGATATTTATACTAATTGGAAAGACCACTGAAATATATATATTAAAGGTTAAAGACTTGCGTGGGCAGCACAAAGAGCCGTCGGGTTCAGTATGCGAAACATCAGTGGAATGCAATGACGTGAAAGTTAATATCCTTGCGACTAGTTGAGTATTTCTATTATAATGAAAATCTAATAAAATGAAAACTATTTCATTCGATTTATAGTTATTAGTCTCCGTACTATCCATAACTAGATAGTTTGAAACTTTTTATTAATTAACTTTGGGACAAACATTATACTTCAAATTCAAATGGTGTGTAGTGTAGTGTCAATGAGGCAGATAGTAAAGCATGCTTACCCGGAATACACAGCAATGATGTTAATAAAGCAGATTAACTAAACCAGGGACCAGTTATAAAACATGTGCATGAAGGAGACTGCTAACAGATAAGAAACTCAGCTTTACCAATGTTATTGCTATCGACCAAATTCTTTTATTTTAATAATCTGTTCTAGTTTCTTATCACGATCTTACCTAATGATCACAATAAATGAAGATGTGGTCCATTACAACAAAGCGCACTAGTCAACGAAGACTTTTTATTATTATCTTGAAGACTCCAATGACATATCTTTACGGAAGCTGACGTCAGCCGATTGTTTTTATACTTTGCTGTTCACATTACAAACGATGAGAGAAAGACTTTTTCAACGACCTAAAACTTTGTGATAAGAAATTATTTATAAATATTATTGAAAAGATATTTTGAAAATATGTACCCGTAAGACAATACACAAGAATAAAACGAATTAGTTTGGATGTATTACACATATTTTAATTGTTTAATTCGTATTTATTCTAATATGTGTATTATAAAATTTTATTAATTTGCAAAATAACATTCTCTTCATATAAAAATTAGCTTAAGTCACATGTTCTTAATATTAAAAATATCATGTTATTCAAAAGATTTGATTTAGAAGTAAATAAAATTTCTGATTATGTCAAAAGATCACTTTGCTGCCGATAGTACTGTACTAGCGGAATAAAAAAGAAACAAATAACTTTGCTACTGTCAAATATTTTAACATATGTTAAATAAATAATCTTCAATAATCATCCGCCGATCCACTGCAGGACATAGGCCTCCCCTAACAAGGAGGGGATTTTTGCCGCCTCTCCTACGCTGGGTCAACACGGATTAATGGGGAATCATCTTTAATCTTTGATACAAATTAATGTCATGCGGTCATCTTGATTATACCTTCGATATATTTAGAAGGTATGATTGATAGATGTCACCATCTTGCTATTTCTATCGCCATACAAAGTTGTTAACAATCATACATACGTTACATCCGCAACATGAGTTCTAACGTATGATGTACCATATCTCAGTCCAGGTCAACCAATGTAACCAAATATTATCGCACGAAAACGTGTCCTCTCGTTAACCACTAGGTGAACATGCTCATTATGAATTTGAAAAAAATCTAATTTTCGTCAGACACGTTTACTTCACACATAAGCCGCACATTGTATTGTAATATAAACATTAGCAGAAGTACGCGTTGAAATCCAGCACGCGTGGCATCCATTGTTATATTTAGGAATGAATGATATTATTATATTTTTTTTTTTGAAACGTGGCGCCTTCGCACTTTGCATGTCTATTTTTTGCTTAAGGTTAACTTTGAGGTTAGAAACCAGACAAAAGTGATACCGCTGTAGTAACATCATTCTTTTAAAAAACTCATATGGGCAGACAACCGCAAAAAATGTTTATTGACGTCTCTACTACTTGGGACGGCGAAGTTTTTTCACTTTAAATAATAACAAATGTAGACGTTTACTTTGCCCATGTAAATCATAATACTATTTAAATTTTATTAAATAACGAGAAAGAGTTCGCTAATATAAATTAAAATAGAAAAATAATATTAATATTTTTTAAAAATAAATTAACAAACTTTTTGGTATTTGTTTAGTTTCTACAACCTCTAGTTTTTGGCATGAAGAAGTAGATGTTTTCAAAAGTGTTGCCATTTAAAAAAAAATAATTGACAGTTGACATTTAATCATAATACATATTTTATATTACGAAATGTTAAAGCAAACAACGATTTGTTTCCGTGTATCTTACTGCTGTTGGCATTACTCCAAAACATCGTTCTTTCACGATGTAAGCACAAGTGTTTACGTTTTAAATAAATAAATAGCCTTCATCTCTTACCGAAGAGAACTATTTAGGTACTGGCAAATATAGTAACTATTAAAGGTTTATAAAGGAAAATTTTGTAATAATCATACTCAAAATTCATAGTAATAAATTACGCATTTTTTCATTTATCGCAATACCTCCTCTGCCAATATTCGATATTTTACATAAAATTTTCAAAAATGCTAGTTTCTCAAAAATATCTTGTTATGTGCATTTTTCAAATGTTCTAAATTGTATAAAGGATGAATACTGACACAAAGTTAAATGTTCATCTTAACACTCTTTCTATTTTTTTCACCTACATTAACTAATTTTATTTAATACTCTCAGGGTCCTTCGATAAGTATAGTCCGTTTATCATACGAGTCGTGACCTTTTAGAATGGGGACTTTTATTGGTCAGACATCGGCTTTGGTACGAACGATGCCACGTTCGTACTTGGGAGTACTTTACACAGACTCTAGAGAGGACCAATATAATATAACGTTGAGGTCACGGTTATGTTGCAAACGTACATTCTGGGACCCTTCTTAACACTGAAATGACCACCGAGAAGTTTTTGATGAGAAATTCCAAAACTTTGGATAAAATTCTTTTGAAACCTCTCTCACTTCTCAAATTCAAAACATAAATGCTTTGTTAACATCTAATCAATAATGGCGATTGAAGTTTGAGATGCTGATTGAAGGAGAAACGGAATAATGATAAAATAAAGAATGAAAACATAAAAGTTAGAGATTATGTTAAACGTAAAATTATACGATGACACAAAAAAAAAATAGAAACGAAAGTAAAAAGTCAAAACAAAAGCCCGGCCCTGTGACACCGGAGAATGAGATAAATATAGAGAAATAGAAAAAAAAGCATCTAATAAATCTGTTTGATATTGACTCCAAAATAGCCGTAAGTTTTAATACATAAATTACATAAAGTAGAAATAAATAAATACCTAATGCATATTTTAATTGCAATATGTTGCAGCACTATCAGTAACCATTATAAAACATCACAAACAGGATGAACGATACTGTTTAAACAATACAATGCAGAGATATATTAAAACAATAATCGTAAAATATAATGTACACTATTATCCGAAATTCTTTTAGTTATCATTTAAATACATTGTTGGAACATTTTTCTGGTTTACTACAGACAAAATAAATATTACTTGTTTAAACACTACTTTAATTGTGATTTACTAAAACCTAAAATTTGTTTGGATGGCAAAGAACAATGCCGGTTAAAATTGTGATGTAGTATCTCCTCCTTACCCTTTTGGTATTTCCATCGCCATGTCAAAACATCGAGGCAAATATAGATTATTTTAATTTCAGTAGACATTGTTGTTTTAGTATGATAAGACGGGTTTTCATTTTATAAGATGATACGTCACTATATTTATTACGTCATCATAATACCATGACCATCAACAACAAAAGTGTAACGACCCAAAAAATTTAATAATTAATTGCTGTTACTTTCAGATTTACTACACTTGAAACATTAAATTACCCCGGTTATAGGTTTATCTTGCGTGTAGGTGGTTACCACCACAGCTCTTATTTCTATCGCCAAACAGTAGTGTCCCAATATTACTGTATTTTGGTTTGAAGGGTGTTGTATGCTAGTAAAATTACTGTGGTAATGAGACTTAAAACTTTGTCTCAAATTGACAAGCGCAATGTGATACAGTGCGCTTGTCAATTTGAGTCATCTTAACTAGCGCCACATTTTTATGCGTGAGAGTATTACTCACCATCAGGTCAAGTCAGAGTCAAAGCCTTACTCGTCTCGACTTATCGCAGAGTAAAAAAACGTCACTATTGAGAAAATTTGTGAAAAGTTATCCCAGTAATTTTTCACTTATTTTTCTACTACAACTTTTGGTAATGACAATATAATAATATTAATAATGTTTGACAATAGATAAACATACAATTCGCAAAAGCGTCATGCCGCCGGATGTATGTAGGCATAATTAAATAATAATGAAACTTCTAACGTAAATTAAGTAGTTGAGTAATTTATGTATAGGAAGGAAGTAAAGACAACCGAAATTTACATTCGATATCTATTTAATCGAGAGAAGCTCTCCGGTAATACATTATGTTCCGTTCAGTTCGATACTACATTAAGAGATTACTTGATCAATGTCGGATCGAGCGGTAATAATATTCGCATTCGTTACTAACCTTTTTAAATTTTATGCGAACGGAATATTCGGAGGCTATATTAAAAAGCAAAGTGTGAAACAGTACGACCCGCCCAGTCGTGCAGAGAACATATAAAAAACTAAGGCATCCACATTTCACCGACCTCATCGACTCCATTACGTGACGAGGCACGCCGTAGCAGTAGGTATGCGATGAATTTTAACGTTATAATACTAAATACTGAAATGTTTTAACTACCTCCGTGACATAGTGATCTTGTCTACTAACACAAATGTCTTAAATATCATTTTGTGATTATATATTAGTGGAATTCCGTTAGTGGTAGGATTTTTGCAAACTTGCTCAGCTAAGTACCACCACCATTTAGTAAACCTATTCAAATTCCTGTGTTCCGGCTGTCAATATAATAATAGAGTATTCTGAGTTAATATGCTTCCTTATTCACTACATCACTGACACTTAACAAGCATCTGAAATTTAGGTCAAGTGTTAAAAAGATTGATGAGTAATTTTTTTTTTATCATTACCCTAACAAATTTTTCCTAAATTTTTAAAAGTATGTATATTTTTTAAAAATTGCACATCAAAGCACTTATATAAGAAGCATTATTTACTAAAACGTTAAAACCAAGTAAAATTTGCAAGACACGTATCACCACTTAACTATTTACTGATGATTACAGAACTTCCTTTACTAATTTATTCAGTATTCATGTATATGATTTATTCTTTTAAACTCTTTTTCTCTAGTTCTCTTTTTACTAATATTTTTGTTTTATTTTGTTCTTTCCTGCACCGGGGATGTTCACCGAGAGGGTTTTAATGGGTATAAACCTCACATAACCCTGACTTCTCTCACCGGAAACAGAGTATCTTTTGAAGATTTCTCCTGCGACAAAAAAAGGCGAATGACGTTATACAAAGAAAACTGCATTTTTTTGCAAACAGGATCAATTTAAGAATTTTCCAACATTTTCTAGAATTCCTAAATTTTCAAAAATTTCCAGAAAAGTCTTAAGAAAAGGCGATGGAATAATAATTAGATAATATAATGGACCGGATTTAAACACCATAAATTGAAAAGCGTAACTGAAGCTCGTAATAGTCTCTATCTGACCGCCAAACTTCATTTTGAAGAAGATTTAATGATGATGGAATATTTCTTAATGAACGTTATAAAATAAAAGTTTATGATTTAAATAACATTAAATAATGATATAAATATGTTTTCTTTGTGTATTTTGATATTTGTGTCTGGTTTGTGTTAAGGCTGCACGCATTACCGCACCGCAGTCGAACGCCTGTCCACAGTCAGTGTTACTCCGGCACCACGATATGTATATCGTGTGCCGCTTACTGTTCCATATTACACGTAAACTTGTCGGACAACGTAAGAATACCAAAATAAACTTAATTACAGAATAAGTTTAATAACAAAATATCAGTGCTGTGTTAATTTAAGTGCAATATAAATATTTTAATTAAACACTACGTTCAAACTTAGTTAAGAAGTTTAAAAAATGTTGATACAATATAAATTAGTTATTGCTTGATAAAGTTCGCTCCTGACTTCGAGTAAGTAATTTTTGTATGGCTATTAAAATTTCTTATTTAATAATTTAATTGAATTTTTAATCCTTTTAATAGAACAGAAATAGTAGTAAAATTTATATCCTCTGTTTGTTTTCTACTTGATATTAGTTTCGTAAACTACATCCGTATTTTATGTACAAAATTCGTTTATAAATTTTATTTTTGACTCCGTAGCTCTTTAATTGTTTTTAAATGATAAAAAATTTTTACTTTATAATAATTTGCTTCAATTTTATAAGTATTCAAATAACCCAAGACCATAAGAAACTTTACTTTAAAGCCAAAATACATCTGTTTGAATTGATTTCGTAGTAAAGAGTTTAAAGTTATACAATTTATTAAATAGTAATTATTCATAACTGTGCAGTATAATAGTTAATCGGTTGTCTTTATAGTATCTATACGACAAGTATAACAAATTGGATTATTTGTTTTTTTAATTAATAGTACAATTTTAAATTTAAGTCAAAATAGTTTGGTCTGCATAGAACAACGTAACTACCGATTGCAAATTTGCTGTTATATATAATTCAATATCAAATTAAACACATAAAAATCTGTACTTAAAAAATAGTTCCATAGACAATTAAGGTTTTACACATAAAAGTTAACAATTAATAAAAAAAACTCCTTTTAGCGAAACTAATGTCATCGTTAGGACTCGTGCCGGCTATCCATGGGTAGATTACTTTAACTTGACGGAACCACTTATCGACCTCTATAAAAAAAATGGATTAAACTTGAAAATACTATCGACTAGAAACTTGTCGTAAAAAATATACATTCGGAGTATACTGTTAAATAGTAAAAAACTAGTTAAATATGCTTTAAAAACTTCGCTCTTAAGTAACAAAGTACAAGATTTAAATTTAATAAGGAATAGCTTTAAAACAAAGTTATGGTTAAGACATTAAAGTAAAGTTATGTAACTATTGTAATTTCATCGATCTTTAATACCAGAAAGAATTTAGAAATTGATTAAATATCTTGATTTTCAAACTTAATATTTCTTTACATCAATTAATACCAAACCAATGAAATATTAAGATTAATTTTAATAGGTTATAACTAAACAAATTTACCAAGAAACCTTAGCGCATGTTTTTAGTTAATCAGTTCTAATTTTACCTATGTTTAATTAAAAATATTATTGCTTATTATGATCTCCTTCGCTTTCTTAATAGTATTTAAAGGATTAGTTGAACTTGAGCAAACTTTTTCTTCAAAGCCATAAAAGTTTCCTTATTCCATTTAAAAAATGTTCTCGAAAGATTTGTTACGTCTGCCGTCTTAAATAATAATAAAAGCTTCATAAAAAAATCTTAATTAATTAAGGCTTTTAATCATCTGCGATACAGCCTCTAATCGAGTCGAGGGTGTGTCTGTAGCAAAGTTTAGATTGTAGTTGGGTTCTTTTGAAGCCATTCTGCTACTATAAAATCTTATAGATGTAATTTTAAACTAACAGAAAAATAACTGCTCCAGAGCCTAGTGCAGCTGAATAATATATCAACGGCTAAACCGACTTTGTTTACTGTTAATATTACTCTCAACTAAGTTACTTTTTAACCAAACTCGGTTTAGCTGGACTCGTGTGTTTGTGAATAGACTGTATAAGGGAAAGACACTTTGTTAAAATGACTTCTTTTTTCAATTCATATTTTCTAGTCTACTCTTTCTCGTCTAAGAGCTTTATAACTGTTATTTTTGTATACTCCTCATAATTGTTATCAAAAGAAGGTCCATGGCTCGATCTCATGTGAGGGAATTTGAATGAATACATATTAAAGTAAATCTGTAATCTTAACTAAATTGTTGTTGCGGATGTTCACATGAAAGTCAAAGCATTCTTGGCGACTAAACTTCACCATTCACACCCTCTTTGTCACTAAACACCATTTGAAATTGGGGTTAAGTGATTATTACAAAAAAAAACCGAACATGTTCGTAAAAGAATGTATTCATGTCGTGCGTGTAGACTTATGGGTGTGATGGTACATTTTATTATAAACAAAATAGTTTATTAACCACATCGGGAGCATTTATAAACAAAATGGTGATGTTTATAAAGCACACATGTTGCTCCTGGGCCTTGACGAAAAGACCATTTAGACCAAAATTCGCTTCGGTGAGTTCGACAACAATTCTCTCTTGAAATAATATTTTGCGAATAAACTTGACATGGGTTAGTCAAGATGGCGTATTAGGTTGTTAATGTTACATTAACTTTAACATCTTTTTATGAGAATAATACCATTTTATGTTATAATATAACTTGTTGTTGTTTAAAGGCGCAATATCATTAGTACATTATTTGATAACGCAACTTGATACTTTAATTAATTGATTTAATACAGCTTAGTGCGTAATGTTTGCACACATTTCGGACGTCGATATGAACATAACCGCTATATTGATATTTTGTTCATTTGCTTTTGATCTAATGCATATTTCAATTTCAAACGAAATTCATATTGAACAATTTTATTAATAGTTTTAGCAGTTATACGTTTAACTAATTTCGGATTTAGATTAGAAAAGTTTTAATGAACAAAGCATATTATTCTGTTGATGATTACTTGTTAATAATGTGTGTAATAAAACCCGATGATTTTCAAGCAGCATGTTAAACGATTTTGTAATATTTTTTAATGTTTATTTCTTCTGACATTCAAATTACTATGTATTCCTATAGATTAAAAAATACTTTGTTTTTCAATGCGGTATTAATATAAAATATGTCCTTTTAATTAATCTTCAATAACAAAGGAGAATTGTTTTATTAGGACCGGTCCCGCATTGTCTTTTTACGTTTCTAATTAGTATTTTTTAAACATTACATTTATTTTGGTATGGAAAGCATCACTTTGTAAAATTACTGAAGTAATTAAAATACCGCCTGTGTATTGTAAAAAATATTTTAAATCCTAGTTAATAATAATCTTAATCTTGCCGTGAATCATCAAATACTTACTGTGGAGTAAGGGTTTAGTTCTTGTACATAACAATGTGATACTACTAAGGAAATTTAAAAGACACAACATTTTACTCGTCTTCTGAATACCTAGTAATTTTACTAGCTACAGAGCCTTTCAAATAACAATATACATCTTTACATTTAATATTATAATTTTTTTCAGATAAACTTTATGTTAAAAATAATTATAATGTTAAAATATAATAAATACTTTTTAATAGTGATAATTAAAAGATAATATATCTTTTAAATATTTTGTTTCTATTCTGTGAAAGGTCTAAAACAATTTCCCGTGGCTGTTCTTATTAGCTATTTGCGCTTGTGTTATTATCTAAGTAAAAGTTTTGCAGGTCTAAATTCGATATACAACGGTCAATATGATAAGTTATCCGAGTTATCATATGGTTCGCGAAACTTGTTGAAGAAATTTTCATCTAACCTAATTTTGTTACTTGGAACTAGTTATAAAGATTTAATAAAGAAAAGGGTAAGATGATATATAAGCTGAAACTGTTTGATAAATATTTTTTTTATATGTGGTTAATTCAAAACTCGAACAGATAGGCGTAGTATAGTTTCCAGTGGATGTAATCGTCTTTACATGAAGAGCTTCCTTAATTTTTTGCCATGGGTCTTCTCTTACAAAGGGCGAGTAAAGACCATTTAGCCACCACAAAGGTCAGATGCGGGTTGACGGCTGTTTTAAGTTTTTTGGAAACAATTACGTTTCTTCGCTTTATTATATTTCACCGAATGCATATACTGAACGGGAATTAAACCCTATCCTTTCCGATGTATAATTTCACTGTCCAGACTAAAAACTGAACTGTACCCGCTCCATCAACACATTCATTTTTTTTTGTAAATTCATAATGTTTACCTGGTTTTCTCTTCTCTCAAAATCTCATCATCTTGTAAATCGTGTTCCAAGCTGTTGCTTTTAAATCACGATGAAATTCATAAAAACCAAGGTCTTGTCGAAATGAATGTTATATTTTTAAATGCAGCCCGATTTTTCTTACAAACAATGTATTTGGAAAATGCTATAAGTTGATTTAAAATAATATTCCGGTTTGTAACCGTATGAAACTACAATTGAATTGAATATTAAACTACAGCACACAATATTGTATTGATTGATTTTGTGGAAAACAATTTTGTGATTGTGGACGAGGAAAGACATCTAGAGTAGAGTAGGACTACAGGTATTTAGGATTTTTACTGATTTATCAGGAACAGACGTATACTTTTATGATGTACTAAGGTCATTTTACATCAAACATTTATTTTATCACTTCCCCCTTTTACTTCCCAACCTCTTCCTCCTTCCCCAAATCCTCTTCCCTCTTTTGTCTCCTTTCCCTTACATTATATAATTTATATATATATATATATATACTTTTCAGCTCGCGGAGTCCGGATC
>DWLS01001615.1:0-20949 GCA_018246255.1 Pachliopta kotzebuea | reverse complement strand
CCCACACAGTCCCTTCCGCCACCCCCGTGGCGGGAGGGCAGTGCGTAGGCATTTTCCCCCCCACAAAAAAAAAAAGGGGTTGGCAAATATTTTGATAGTCGACATTGCTTTGGCTTCCACCGGCCCTGAGAATGTGTATAAGTATTTCTTAATATTTTATGTAAAATATTTTATGCTCCAATTTATGTTAGACAAACAATAGTTTTTTCGTTTTTAATAATAACATATACATGCTTCACGGGAGAGACAAAATTCTACCGCGGGTCGGATTCGGCTTGTGGGCTGCCGTTTGCCTATATCTATAGTATCATTGGAAATGAAGGTACTTGTAGAAAGACGTGTAGGATAGCATGGGGGTCCCCGCCGCCGAGGCGAGCTGCGCGTGCGCCGGCCAGGAGCAGTCTCATACAGAAAGGAGCCGCGAAGCACAGCCGTCGCTCCCACGGAGACCATGCGCGCATCGCCTTAAATAAAATTCAATTGAATCAAACTTTTTTGTTTCTGTACTGTTTGACAATAATTTCATATGTTTACCTGAAAATTACATATTTAATAGTTTAGTTTATATATATAAGTATCTATTTTATCATCTCCCCCTTTTCTTCCCACCTCTTCCTCCTTCCCCAAATCCTCTTCCCTCGTTTCTCCCCCCTCCCTTATATTATATAATTTATATATATAGATATACTTTTCAGCTCGCGGAGTCCGGATCCGCGAGATCGTGGTCCGATGAAGCTTTCGCGGCTATAATAGTGGCCGAAAGCATCGACATAATTCGAAAAAAAAAAATCATTTTTAATAAAACTAAATTTTACGGCTGCTTAAAAGCAATCTTAACGACAAGATAGTAAAATAATTACTGTAAAATTTTGTGTTATTATATTTTTGTAAGTTGCATAAATTACTTAATAAAAATAGTATTTTTTATTAAAATTGGTTAAACCATAACATAAACACACTTATCAGAATCATAAAAATACTATTAGAGCAGATATTCGGATATAGTGAAATTATTGGGGTAATGAGACTTAGCACCTTATGTCTCAAGGCGAAGGGCGCAATGAGGTGCTGTGTATATCCTCTTAACCAGCACGACATTGTATGAGCAAGCGTATCACTTACCATCAAGTGAATGCCTTGCTCATCTTCTCACCTTGCAGAATAAAGAAATTTATTTTGGGATATATTTAATTTTATGAAATCAGTTTATCTGTCACTTCACTCCTCACGTGAGTATAGCTATTGTAAACCTCTCGAGTTGAATGATAGAGAAAGCTGTAGTTACTTTATAAAGACCGAGGAGACTGCCGAGGCAGTACACGGCGAGTGCGCTGTAGCGCAGTGGCGCAGGCGCACAGTACACCGTGGCAGTCACCATCGGTATAGCACCTGCAACAACAACAACAATTATTAATCCAATCAATCACTACAAAAAATCACTCTCAACCTACCAAAATTAATCATACAGTGACAAAAACAAAATACAGTCAAAGACAATCAATCAAACCATTCAGGTACAGACTCAGTAAACCAAACTCAATTTCATATCCATTGTCATTATTATCATCATTGATATCATCATCACTGTTATTATTATTTTTAACATCACCACAGATTTAATCTGTATACTACTGAACACAATCTCGGATCTTTCTCATCCAGTTGTCATAAGATTTATTTCGTAAGTGTAAAAGTAATATTTTTTGTCTCATTGTAAATTAGATTTTCTTTCATGGAGATGCACTTTGTGTCATTTCTAATTGAAATTTATTTTCAATATCATAACAATGTTATGTTTCTGCGAACTTTATTTCTCCTTAATGAATAAGTACTTTGTTCTGAAGAAATGAACGAAGAATTAACTGTCCTGAAACAATTGCTGCAGCGCTGAGACAGAAATGTTAAGTTTCAAAAAGTGCCTTCCCTAGTTGTAATTAAAACGTACTTACAGAAATATACAATATCGTTATGTAGACAATTTCATGTTAATAACAAATTATAGTAAATATGTATAAAAATAACCCTCCTGTCTTTTATGGGAAATTAAAGTTATGTAGGTCTACTACTCAGTAAAACTCTTTCGGTGGTGCCCCTGTATCATGGTCCTGGGATCTTCTTTGGAATGTCCTTCTCTTCTCTATATCAAGTCCGGAAAGGAATGAATTTTCTTTTAATTGCCTCCAATGATGAGGCTATATTGGTCTTACTCTTAGACAAGCACTAATGGACTAAATAATGCGCAGACAATATAAGCAATATTCCAACAACTATGGTCATTGGTGAAATGAGTAACAAATACCCTCAACAATTTAAAACCCCTTATTTAAAATAGATTATAAAAAATCAACAAATTTAGTCGAAGTAATATATTTTGTACTAGATATTAATGATCGTTTTCAAAAACCGTATATATAAATAAAGGGTTGACATTTGTTTCTACCAAAATGTCATCAGGCAAGTGGATAAAAATGTGGAATTCTAAAAGAGGAAAAAAGAAGTTTTTAATTCGCAAATGCTTCACTCTACGCTTACTACCACTAATGGCGTCTTGTATTGTTCTGCGAAAATGACACGCGATGAGTTTTTTTGTTCTGGTCTAACAAATTGTTTTATGTAGTCAGGTTTATTTAAAAAAAAATAGTTAAATTTAACTTTTAAAAAAATCAAGGTTCTAGATAAGAGTCGAAAAAACTCGCAATAATCGTCCGACTACGGTTTAAAGGTTATCAGTGCATAGGTTACTTGGGTCACAACAAATTAAATAAAACTAAAAATTTTAATGTGTGATTTTCAAAACAGAATATTAAAGATGATAACGGTGAGTGGTTAATATTTTCAAGATTAAAAATAGATTTCATGTAAATACAGACACCAGTGTAATGGAGTTTTAATAAAAGCAACCGCACTGAAATATCGTATCGCGTGATAAAAACTACATTACGACGTCGCCATAACGAGCTATCGTTAACGCTGGATTACGCGCAATGTGTGTTTGTGTGTTATTAAAACTATCATATGCTTAATTTACCTTGATGCTATTTGTGAAATAGACATTCTCATCTGTTTCATAAATTTTTTAAAGTTGATAATATGGTATTATAAGATATTCAGGCCGAAGAAAGACTTGATACCAACAGCAGTGGTTTTGTCTCCATATGTTCGATATTTTATATATACTTACTGGTTAATGCTTGACCACGATCCCACCTGGTGTTAAGTAATGATGTGGTCTATGGTAGTAAAGCGCATTAACCTTATAACTGCCTATCAACTCTTTTCTTGAAGACACCTACATCGGTTTTAGACGGAAACACTGATTATACGATGCAAATACTGAAATTACTGAAATATATTAAAAGACCAGTAACTTCTTATAATACAGCAATGATTTTTTTAAATATACAAGCAGAAAATTATTTAAGGTAAGGGTTTAACTTTTAAAAACCAACGCGTTGGCTGCTGTGGCTTGACCTAAATACATTTGTGTTTAAAAAGGTGTGCGATTCCGGCAGTTTTTAGTTGTATATGAGAATTTATTTTTAAAATAATTTTTTTAACCTAAAATTGAAGGAGTGTCCAACTTAAAAATAATTCATAATTTTTAACTAAGTTTTTATTAAACTCTATCCAAATACGAGTTGAGGTAAATCGATAAACCAATATTGATTAAATGATATAATTTTAGAGTAGTTGTTCCACTACGAGTATATATTACTAGTTGATTTCAGAAAAGTACAGTGAATTGTGAGCTGTTCGGCTCCGAAATGGGACCCCGGCCAGTAATTAAACTGAGCTGCGACAAGCAATTAACTGCAAACGAAATCAATCAGCATCGGCCATTTCCCTGTCCGCGTTGCTTCTACTCTCAAAACGGAAATGAATGTATCAATTTTAACGGTGTCGTTTTAGTTTGTTCGTACCATTACATTATTAAAAACCGTGTCTATTTGTACACAATTTTTAATAAAATCAATACTCTTTAAAAACAAATATTTTGTAATCAGAAAGTAAACCACAAACAATCTAATGACGAACAAAGTCTAATAAGAACGTTTATTTCATTATTGTATAATTCGTCTGTCCGTCTGGAGTGGGAGGTCTGCCAACGCTGCACTTTCCAGTACGGGGTCGCCTTTGGATCCAAACAACACAAGATCGTATTTTGTGGAGTACTTTACAAGAGACCTATGTTCAGCAGTGAACGTACATCAGTTGAAATGATGATTGTGATTGTATCATTCAAAATTGTTAAAATTTTTGAATGTTTATATAATTTTAAATTCGTTGTAAATTATTTTTATTCTAAATTATAGATTCTATATTATCTCTATTAATGTTAATGACGGCTCTCCGTCATCATTGTATTTTTTTTATACGACGAGACAAGCAACGCGTTCAGCTGATTATAAGTGATATACCTACCCATAACAACGCAGTGCTGATTGAGGTGGTATACACAGTACCACATTACGCTAATCGCCATGAGACGTAAGGTGTTGTCTAGTTACCCCAGTAATTACACTAGCATACAGCACCCTTCAAACCGGAACATAGTAATGTTTGCACATTACTGTTTGGCGGCAGAAACAGGAGTTGCAGTGGTATCTATCAAGACGGTCTCCAGCAACGAAGGCCTACTGGTAAGGTGTATGAAATATTAAGTACAAAAAGGACATCTGTATTTGTAATGTGTATGTATTATGTCTGTATAATATTTGTAGAAACAAAGCATTGATTATTTAATTCACTGTGCAATCAAAATTAACATATTACATATCGACGGCTGCACGGATTGTTTTCTCGCACATGTGAACATGATTCCCAAGCGGATTACATGATCACGGAGAGATGTGTTTTTATTGGCAATTCATAGGTAATTAAACATAAATGGCTTTTTATACTGTAAGTATTAATATCGTAACTATATTGTCTACTTACTTATTCTTTATTATAAAGCTTAAAATTAAGTTATCAAGGGTCATTACTCGCATCCTCCCCTAGTCGAAGCAATGTCGTGAATCATTTATTTCAGATCATAGTATCCCATATTGCTTTATTAGGGTGTTTACTATAATTGCCACATTTGTGCGGATTGACTAGCTCATTACTTTAGTGACAGTTACGCTGCTGGTTTTCCGTGTAATAATCTTTAGTCACCTTCTAAGATATAACGAGGGAGTGCTGGTGGTGGTATACTAACCGCCTTCCACACGGGTGGGCTGAATAAATAAACTAAAGTACACTTAATGTTTGTTTGTTGGGTAAAGAAGTTATGAAATAGGTTTATTTCGAGTGACAACATAATAATCACTCTTGACTTAAAATAACGTCGACAGACAAAACTTAAAATAATACATCTAGTAATCAATCTTACTCTGTGTATGAAATTTCATTTCTAAATATTCCGTCTATAAAAATCACAAAGATTTATAAGTAATGTTAATAATATACTTCAGTAATTGTTGGATAATATTTGGTTTCATTTAATTTGAGTAAAGTCGGTGGATTGTTATTTACGTGAATAGTTAAGTATGAGGATAGAAGAATTGATTTGACAGAATCAAACTGAATTGAATACCTTTTTATGCGAGGTTTTATTCTACGTATACACGAATTTACGGAGTATTAAAACGTTGTTGAGAGCATTTGGAAGTTTTATTAGAAACCATATCAGTTTTATTGCAACCGGTAATGACGGAGATATTCGGGTCATTTGATAACGTGTAATAATGACGCAAATCGACCTGAAGATATCTGCGTGTTGAAATCGTTATTGAGAGTTAAAAATATTGTATTATGTATTGATGATTTACATATTACATAAGCGTACTCTATAAGCGTACTAGATAAGTACTTTGCAACAATTAAAAAAAACAAAGTATTTAGCTGTGGTAAAATTTTTAATAGTATTTTTAAGCGCTAATTTCTTATGACTCTTTAAAACGGATTTGCACTAATGGCTACAGTAACAGGAACTATGTCAAGAGGCCAAGCCAAAGAGTGCTTCACAGTTTACCGCAATTTAGTGCGAACCTTTGACATTTATGTTACCCTTATGTAAGGTTATTTAATAAATGAAGAAAACAAGCTTCCCCGGTTTAATAAGGGAAAATACTCACGGCACATGTATAATTCTAAGTGATCGTCTAATACCAATTTAATAAGTTTGCCAAGCCTTTATGTAGAGAAATATCTTTAAAGAATGGAAAAATTACTGTATGTAGTTCAATGATTCAACGTCCTCTTTATCAGCCGATAGACGTCCTCTCCTGGACATAGACCTCCCTCGACAGTGGGAGGGGGGATTTGGGCCGATCCAGAACCTTATTAGTTGAATAGCAGGGAACACCACTAGCAGGTGAGTTTGGCTTACGTCCCGTGAATTGTTCTGTGGGACCCCTCACAGCCTATATTATGCCAGAGTTTATATACAGCTACATGAGGATACAGTAACTCTTTATACGAGAAATTCTAGACAAAATTTCAAAAACTGTTATTTGACCACACATGGTGGGGTTGTGCCCTGTCGCTGACAGATCCGGGGTATCCCATTCATAACGGCTGATGGCTTTCGCGGTAGGTTTAGTGGGTAGGGGCCGCCCAGGCGTAGTCCCACACACCCCTCCGGGCCCACCCAGGGCACCGGCGGAACGTCCGTAAAAGGATTCCCACGAGTTAAAAAAAAAAAACACATGATGGGGTTAGGCGCAATAAATGATAAACGAATCGATCAACAAATTATACATTAAATTTGTGTAGTGTCCCTAAACTTTACCATCGTGTAGTATCAAGATTTTATGTTATAGATGTACCAAAGAATATCTGGACAACAGCAAATAAATGCACTATTAAATTACCTATATTTATAATTAGGTTTTCCTGGAATTATCCAAATTAGTGATACATATAGTTTTATAATTTAAAAGATTTGATAATGACATAATAATAAGAAAAACAAATGATTCTCATGTTCATTACATGTGAAAAAAATGATAAAGGTCAGATTCACATGTTGATATAGTAATTGTTAACACTAGTTATTATCTTGATCCTACATACTTCAAGCGTTAGGTGATTAGAGTTTGCAAATTTTCGATAAAGCCGCACTGTTATAAACATCACTTAGCATCAGGTGAAAATTCTACGGATGATTTTAAATAAGCAAAAATTAATATGATATAAAGGTTAACTTATTAATTGTACGCCCGACACTTCGCTTGAGCCTTAAATAAACAAAGGCCAATGGATACGTCAAGTCTGAAGGAGTATCACTTTTATTATAATCTATACGAATATATAAAACCTTAGTCTATTTATAATATTACAAGGAAGATTTATTTTACTAATTTGTTATAAATGATGACATGTATGAAAACTAATTTATATGGTTTAGCTTGTTTTAGGCGAGTTCAGATACTTTTACAAACAGATAGCTAAAGATTTAAGATAGGAGGATTTAGCGCATAAAAAAACGATGAAGCTATTAACTTTGATCAGTTTTATTGGTAAGTATACATTTAAGGAATAGTGTGGCTGCAATAATAATAAACATTATTACGTACATAGAATTATTATTCACAGGCAGAATATGCGCTGTATTAAATGAATATAAAATGAAGAATCTAATAGTTTGTTACAAGAAATCAAAATCAGCTAGAGTTGTGTTACAACAACAACAATAATTAGCCGATGAAAACATACTTGGGAACATGGGACGTAACCTTATTACAAGTTACCATTATACAGTTAATGTTTAGACGTAGTATCCCGTACTAACTCAATAGCGGCAATCAGTTCGAGTTAACTGAGTTAGCGTGCGCTAGCAGCTCTGTTTTGAATTTGTATGGATGCTGCTATATATTGGAATCCAGGAGAAAGGTTTGTATTTCTTAAAACAAATTCTTGGAACAAAACAAACAATAACACGCCTTCTAAAATAACCATCAGTCATAAAGAGGGCACGGAAGAGAACTATGGTTTGAGTGTGTCCTCGTGGTTAAATCAAAAATGAGTTGTTACTTCTAATGTAAGGGTCACGGTGATAAGCCAAATTATTACTAGCTTTATGTACCCATGGGCAGGACATCTGTTGAATCTGGCAGCCATTTTGGGTATGAAGGTCTTTAGCAAGCGGTAGACATCGAGGACTGACGACCTAGTAAATTTTAGTAGGAGTCAGTGATAAAATTACATAGTTTTTGTTTAAATTTGCTGCTTACTTACTTAACAGCAAAGTGATCAAACCTTTGTGTGCCTTTTAAAAGAAATAATATATTTGTTATTAGGTACCGAAAACAAGAGTTAAATGACATGTTTATATCTTTTTTATTGTATTCAGCAATAGGTAAACGGGACCAGAAAAAGGGCGTGGACTACTTTTTGTTAAGATAATAAAACCTGAAGGGGGAGTAATAGAATATAATTTTTTTTATGAGGGACCAACAGGCGTTTCTTCGGCTTAGGTTATATAATTCTAAATATCTATAGTTTTTTCTCTAGCTACGTATTGTGTTAATTACTGCGAATATAACTAGGAACTTAAAAACATGGCAGAAATTTATGAAGTATCAAATGGAAAATTTGTATTTAGATATTATATTCCGATTAAATGTAGATTAGTTTGTGTTCAGCTGTGCAGCAGTGCACTGGAGTGATTGTTCTCGACGTTGGAGCGTCGGGCACTCCTAATTAACTCAAGCCTGCCATCGACGGGAACAATTCACCGCCATCAGAATCATCCTTTTGCAGCCGGAATTGTTTTCATGCGACGTTTGTAAATTCTATTAATTAATCCGAGCAAGGGGACTTCGATACTGGGCAATCAATTTAAAGTTCTATTTTAAATTCGATGTCAGATAGTTTCAGCTTGTTATGACCCTTTAATTAATGTTAAAGAGGTATTTAATAATAAAAATTGAAGATCATATCTTTACCCATTTTACAATAATAACGCTATCGAAAAGAAAAATATAAACGCACCCAACACTAATTGATTATACAAAATGAAACATTTTTGCATTAACATTACTCAACCTACTAAGTAGGTTGTACATCACTTTACAAAAGTTCTTTTATATAAACACCAATATGCAAAATGTACCTCCTATCTCTATTCAAGAGAGAATGTGCAGGTTTCACACAAATCTTATTAGGTTTAAGAAATCGAAGCAAGAAAAATAATGTAATTTTGTTTTTGAACAAATTAATGAAAATAAACAGTCGGTGGTAGATCTCTGTTGCTGGAGATTGTTTAGATAGTACCTATCTACCACAACAATTAATTTTAGTGCAAAACAGTATTGTTCTGGTTTGAAAAGGGTTGTAGCTAATGAAATTGCTGGGATTACGAAATTTAACATACATAGATATATCTCAGGGCAACGAACACAATGTGGTGCTGTGTATAACATTATGTATTATAGTATTATGAGCGAGCGAAACACTTATCATTAGGTATAATCTTGCACGTCTTGTTTCTTCGATAATAAAAAAAAATTTTTTTCGTTTTGTTCTTTACCTCAGTTGTTTAAGAATTAAAATTGAGAAACTCTAGATGCAATACAAAATTGGTAATAAGCACGACGTAGTTGAGTTATGCCGTTTCATATAAAGAAAAATATTTTGTTAGACAAAAGTAATATACACCTCACAGATAATAAGGAGTTCAAAACTTTGCAGATCCACTTCCAAGGTCCATGCATTACAAAAATACCTCCTTGATATGTGATCGATGAGTAGAGAATAGTTTACGGTATGCTATAGTTCTGCGTTGTTAATTACTAATTATATATTTTGCTTAGGAAATCACAATTGCATTGTAGTCTTAAAAAAAAAAGAGTATGCTGTTAATGTTATCCAAGTTGAATCAGTCCGGAATTACAGTCAAACAGTAGAATGGAGATCGTAGAACATGACTGTTAATATATATTCACGAACTCTAAAAACCATTAATTATTTGGTCAATTTGGTTTTCTGTTATCACCCACATCTATTACCAAAAATTGCAACTCACAATCATTACGTTATTTAATCAAGAGAATAATAAGGGATTATTAAATAACTTTAAGTCTGATTTAATTTATTTCTATGACAAAGATTTGTATTTCTATTGTATAAATTTGACAAGGAGACAAATTAAACCTCAACGTGAACCATCTCTTCAATTCGCTGTGAAGAAATAACATGTCTTTGAATTGCGGTATATCAAACAATTTGCTGAATCTCATTGAAGTATAAATGGCTTTACATTTTAAAACAGATCTGTACAACAAATATTATATCTACATTTTCATCGTCGATAGGTATAAATATGATATCAATATCAAATCATAGTTAAATGACAATATAGAGATAGTAGAGCGCGGTAGCTTATGTTATTTGTGAATTTTAACACACCAATAAAGCTAAAGCTTATTTTTGATGATAGATCAGCATATTCTATACATTTTTGTTAAGAAATGTGGTGGTATATTTTTATATTTCCACAGTAAAAGCATAACCTGCCGCATTGCTGTGTTGTTGCTGTTTACGTATGTACATATATATATGGTGAGGTAGAGTATTCGCGTACGGTTCATCATTTCCGCCTTACTTTCTTCTAATACCATGTACAAATGAGATCATGAGTTAGCACTTACTACTGATGCAATGAACGTTCGATAATCAACATTCGCTATATTCCTATTATGTATTACTATTTTATATTATCTTAGGAAATTTTACTGAAAGTTTGTGTCCAAATAAAACTTTAAGAATGTATATGAACATAATCAAACAAAGTTATAATTACGGTATGATTATTAACGTTTAACCTAATTACGACTTATCAAGATTTTTTTCCAGTTCATTCTAAAAGTGTTAAAAACTTTCCTTTTAGGAACGTTTTTGATAGACCCCAAAGGAGATCTCTCCATTTTCTTGATAAGATCAGAAGAGCAGTGGAACACTTGCCAGCGTTGGGGTCCCATCTAAGTAGTGATACGTGTCTTCAATACAAGAGCATATTGACCGTTGTTAAGTTAGTGCTTAATTCTACTTACAATTCTAATCTAATACTATTAAACTGTTCAATAAAAAAGGCGCGGAAAGAATATATCAATTGTTAGTCCTGTAAAGCTTAAAGTAGTGATATAACAAGAGCTTTTATATAGTGAACATTCCGCAATGTTGGGACTTAATGCGAATAATGTGTAATTGGGTTAACTTGTTCCGACCCACTGCGCTTTGTGTTGTGAAAATATCCTCGGGACTAAGTTATGACGTCATAAAGATGTAGTTAATGTTACGTTGGGTCCCTCAAATTGGAAATATTAAAAGGGACCGTTTGTGCAGATAATACTTATTTGAAATATTTTAGCGATGTCTAACACAATTTTTATTCTAGTTAAATATTCTTCATTTACAATTGATTTATCAAAAAAATAATACTTCAATAATAATGGTATTATTGTGTAACCTTTTGTAAGCTAAATTATTTATATAACAAAATATTGCATGCACCACCAAGCATATAGTTAAATATATATACCAAATAATAAGACTGTTGTAGAACTTACTTGAACTGCCGAGTCTATTTAGATCAGATAAAACTTAGTCTAGTACATACTTTATATTTCATGTTTAGTTTTCGTAGATCTATTAGCCAGTCGGAACATGCTTTCTACTATTATTTCCATTCAGTCTTCACTCTCCTGATGTCACTATGCTACCTTTTCTAAGATATGCCTCTGATCTTTTGCATTCTTCTAGGTACAATCATATCACAATTTTACTACATTTCTCTCCCTTGTCATGAGAACTGTCCATCGTCATTTGAGGCTTTTAATTTTATTTGTTGTTTGTCTGTTTGATTTCGTCATGTTTACTATAATCCTTTCCATTGCTTTCTATTTACTGCATGTTATATCAGTTTAAAAATGAAGCATTTGTGGTAATGTTGGAGAAAATATTTATCATGATACAGTGTGAAATAAATCGAACCTTTTAGTAAAATCTCTGCGTCGTGACCGAAAAAGCTCAGGGCCATTTGTGCCATAACCTTTTTGTATTGTACGAGCAAAAAGTGTAATCAATCAGCGTCCATGAAACGATTTCATTGCCGCAGTGAATCAGCATTACACTTCGAACTTTGGTTTGACGTAAACCAATCATTACTAACAATTATACCGCAATATTCAATAATTTTATACATGATGTAATAGAATTTAAGCCAACTACTATTTAACAATAGATATTAAGTGAGCATTAAATCTAATGTGAAATGGATCACCTATAATACCGTGGAAGATCTTTTGACTGCTGAAGTTATCATGATAGACTTATCATATAAGGCTTGCCTGGTGAGGTCAGGAAATCGAAATCAGTCAAAGTTAGGTCAAAAATTTTTTGCAAAAGTTGCAATTTCTTTTAATGAAATTTACTTTGTCCGTTGATACAACTTCAAATTTTAAATGAAATAAAAAATTATAATAATTTTGGCATATTTTTGTATGTATACATATAAATATTACTTAAATAAAATATGAGGGCGTAATAAGTAAACCTATTATATAAGCATTTTAAAAACTTTGTGCTATATTTATCGAGTTCAAGTCATTAATGATAAAAAAGAAAGATTTACTTTGCGAAAAGAACGAAGAACAAATCCTTGAAAATTTTTATTTTCAACTTTAACTGGCTAATTAACTTTAGTCAGCTTTTCTGGTGAAATTGCAATACAACTTGTTTTAAGACGGTGCGCACCCTTTATGTATCGTAGCGGACGGTTTTTAAAAAATAGACTATTCTTTAAAGATATAAATATTTCAAGATTAAATGACGTTAATGCTGAGTATGAGCCCTCCTTAAAAATATCCTCATTTATTTATCCTACACAGTATGCATCCAGAGGTTTGTTCCATCACTAAATCTTCAGTCAATCCGCAGCTGTCACTCGTTAATCAGTCATCAATAATTTCATTTTATATCTTAGTTGAAGAAATTTGTTTATATAGTTTTATTGTATATAGCAAACACTTCGTTTTTAAAGAATGTATAAGAAAGCATAACGTAAGCCGGTATAAGTTAAACACGCTGCATCCCGCCCGGAACATCGCTGTTTCATACAACTGGGTCACCTTGTTACCTTCCCGCATTGCTTACCTCTCTCGATATTCATTGCAGTATATTTGCTTACCTTTGAAACGTTAAGTTCACCACATACTTTAGCAGTACTAAATAAACATGATTAATATTAAACAATGCAATGTCTGTAATTTTAATATTGGAATAATATTTCTTTGGTTTAACCATTCTTAAGACTAGTATTTAAATTACGGTCTACGAGAATGTTCAGGCTTCGGGATAGCGTATTCCGTCGTTCTGGTCTTTCTTATATTTGTCTTTCATCTTTATTTTTAAAAATATTTTAAAAATAAAATTTGCAATATACTAATACTTATCTTTATTGCAATATGCAATATATATTTATCTATCTCTAGTCATACGTTTGCATACTATTTTCAAAAGGTATACGTATGCCGCATCAGGAACACAGCTTCCGGCTTACCAATCTATATAATCGTAAAATATTAAGGGTAGGTACATTGTTGGAACGCTTGGCAAGCATTCGAGCACATTTTCATTGTATATAAAGGCTGCCTTCAGCCAAATTTATGACGTTGCACGGCACTTGCAGGCGCTGTAACTTTTAATTCGAACTTATTGACCTAATAAAGCTATTTCTTAGTTCTGAACGACCATTCGTTTTAATTAAAAAAATATTTTAGAAAAGCAAACGTTTTAATGTAATAGCAAATGGCTTTTCTTATTTTTTTTCTTACAAAATTAATATATATGCTCCGAATATACAATTTTTGTAGTTGTTTGTCGTAGTTAGCTTTTGCACAGTCGAATGTAGTTGTAGGTTTGTGCAGTATTTTATACAATAAATGTGTACGTACTCCCGAAACCAAAAAATCTTTTATTTTTTTTGAATCTAAATACTAATGAACAAGACAATTCAAGTTTATAATATTTGTGTGTAAATAAAAGTTGGTGTGAACTGAACACGGGCGTAAGCATAAGCAAAAAAGATGTGTGAAAGCAATCTGCCGGGATTTAAGAATCTGTACAAGATCTTGCTAATGGACAAAAATATAGGAGATTTTCAGAAAAATTGTGCTTAATTGGTAACCAATTGTTTGGAGGTACAGTAATTTGTGTCCATAAAATAACTCGCCCAAAGGGACCGAGTAGTAGAGCGATCAAATAAAAGCAGCGTATCTGTTAGCTTATAAACACTTTTTACGGCTTTCATTTCCTTTGATGTTAGATATGGACGAAGGTTTATAGATTGAATCTTTTTACAGATGTTTCAAACTAAAAATGTGCTGTAATTTTTAATAAAGTATGATTTGAAACATTATTTATGGATTGGAGTATAACAATATTAGTCCGCCCACAGTTTACCAAATCTTTGTTACAGTGAAACTTATATTACTGCCTTAAATTCATTTGTTGAATATCTTATTTCTTAATTAAGCTACAATGATGAATAGTCATCTTCTAAATCGAGTATGAGTTCGTAAAACCTGAATCGGAAGACTAGCAATATCAAATATTACCAGAGAATGGAGTCCCCAGGAGTTCGAGTTAGAGTCGGAGTGGAGTCAAAGTATCGGGTGACTTGACAATTAATTAACTACCATCAATAAGTAATCGTGAAGCTTCTTTAAAAAAATGTAACAAAGAAAAATATTAGAAAATATTGAATCATAATACATCACAAATAACATGAAACCTTAACACATAAAGTTATTTCAGAGTTTTGAACCAGACTGTTACGTAAAGGTCTTTTAGGGTCTATATCCGTATTTTTCATTTCGATGCCACAGAATAAGGTAGATAAATGACGTCATAGATCTGTGCTAGTTTCTAAAATAAAGTGCCATATCCGTGCTGTTCTCGTTCAAAAATATAGCAGATTACGTAAACATAAACCAAACGATATAACAAATTGTATTAACTTAGATACATTTATTTTTTTACAAAGCTTTCAATAGCTTCAATACATTAAAGCCCAAATTTGTTCATTAAGCTTCATAGTTAATTAAATAGAATATGTTTACGTCGGTTTAATATTCAAAGAGTACAATACAATATTCACTATACCGATTGGATACAATAAACAATAAAAGGATGTGTCTTCAAGGTATCTATTTTAATAATAAATTTTCTTTAAGTGAACTTTCACTTAATGCAATAAACTGCTGACGAGAGGTATTGGAAAGGTTTTAAGTAAAAATTTAACATAAAGCTTATAAAGTACGTGTTTAAATAGATATCCGTGCTTTGATGTGTTCAAAGCAAATATTAAAAGGGCTCTTCAAAGCACTAGAGTTCACGCATGACAACTACGTTCAAGTGTCCTTTACCATCACTTCAACCATAATTTAATGACCACTTTTATTCCAACCTTCACCGTATCCCACATCTAAAAAATGTAACTTTAAGGATTTTTTTTCTGTATATAAAAACTTACTGCGCCAAAAATTTGAAAAAAGATTTTAAAACCTCCTTTTTTGTAATAGATATATAAATCTCTTAAAATCATACAAAACTCATCATCACGATAAGGTGCCTTCTACAAACTGAAGTTTGGCGATTAGATAGAGAAAGCTATTCCGGTCTTTAGCTATTCTTTTTAATTCCATTAATTATTTATATACAAAACTGCTTTTATTATATCGCAAAGTTACTTTATATATATTTAATAATAGTCAAACATGAAAAGAAAACAGATAAATTTAACAGATAGATGATTTATTGCTCACATTATGGTACAGTGAATAAAATTATAATCTAAGAGTGGGCAGGGGCGGCCGCTGTAAGCGATTTTTCCCTAAGAACTTTGTAGGACAGGACTGATGACAAAATTTGTTTCTAATAAATATGAATTATTTAATTTTGTATTACTTAATAATATCTGGAGAACCAATGAATCTTAATTCAACATTCGACGACTGTTGTAATGAATTATAATTACGAAGTATATTCACTTGTATATTGATTTATTTATTGTTTACGGTATTAATAATATAAAGAAGAGAAACATTTTAAATAAAAACAGAGCATGTTACAAGTTTCACGGAATTTTGGTACGTTTGTTTTTTCGACACATGTCGTGTATAATATCCTCGGCATTGTTATTTGAAGTTGGCCTTATAAATTTAAATCAGTGTTTCGCTGTATGCCGCTTTGTACTTCCCCCGAGCATTTACTTCGCGTATGTAACTTTATCGCAAACAATGTAAACAGCCTTTGTACATTTCGGTTTCACGGGTAGAATTTTGAGCAGATGGCTCTGGAGGATTAGATTAAACTAATAGTAAACAAACTCTCATGTTTTCTGTTACTAAAATAGTACCTGGTTTTTTTTTCTTTAAAAATATCTTGTTGAAGCGGTGAAGAATGTTGAACATGAAGTCAGGACTATTAATATTTACAGGGTTTTTTTTTTGGATTTTTAGTCCTTAAGAAGCATAAGCATTTAAGTATCTTATTAGGTAAAAGAAAATTATATTATCCAACTAGGCAAAAGTAACAAATCAAACACTGTTATCATCAAAATTGGCTAGTTTATAAAATAGACAACTAAGGAGTATACCCACCAACCCGCATTGGGCCAGCGTGGTGGAAGACGGCGCAAATCCCTCTTTTAGTGGGAAAGGCGTATGTCCATTTGTGGACGTCTACCGGCTAATGATGAAAGAGTATACCCCTGCAACTGAGAGTTGTTCAAAGTTTGAACATTAAACTCCAGTCCGGGTCCGCAATAATTAATTTAACAAACATTGTACTGAAATGTTCACCGGAAATAGCGTAGCTATACAACTGTATGGTTAATTTCATGGCCAAACTATAATATAAGTCTTTATGCATATAAACACACATACATAAATACATACATCCTCCACTCTTTAAGTTACCGCCACTCGTAGACTAGACTTGGAATTTTTTTAGATGCTACGAGAGAAGACTGTACAAACATGAATCCTTTAAGCCCCTTTTACATACAAATGAGTTAAAAAAAATCTATGTAAATATTATTAAAAAGTAAAAAAAAAATATTGCGAATTATCGATATGATATGATGAAAACTCTTTTGTATAATTTTCTAATACAATGAATAAATTTTCTGTATATATAAATATTGTTAAGAGATTTTCCAAAACTCGGCTGTATGAAGATTTACCCGCGCCAATTTTTATTCGCATTTACACCATTTTATCTAGCGAGGGTTCCTCATAAAATTCGTGATGACGAGCAGATGTTGCTTATATGTTACATAATTTCAGTTTTTACAACTATACTTAATATTTGTTTATTTTTATAACACTTCGTCCCGTATTTGAATTGTTTATTCAAGCTTTCGGAATTTAAAGGAATTAAAACTAATGAGGTTATAAAAGTTAGTTTAGGTTTGTAGTTTTAACATATTTTCTCTTTCTGTACCAAGTTACAGTAACATATTCCGACGAGGGTTCGCGCTAAGCTCATTTTGTCGGGCAAACCGAAGTTGTTCGTAAAATGTTTGTTATGTGGTAGACATATATAAGGCGTCAGGCAGGAAATTGGAAATATAACCTTATTATGGAAGCCTCGATTTTTCATTAGGGTTTAGGATGTTTTTAAATAACATACTTTATTTTTCATTTATATCCACGGTCCATAAATAAATAAATGTTTTAGATATTAACTACCTACGAACTAGTTTTGTACAATACCTTTTGGAAATGATACATACACCTTTCAATTGTTAAATTTAAAAATTTGTTAATTGAAGTTTTATTGTTTTAAAATATTACTCTTAATTATGGGGATAATGAGCAGAAGAAAATGTCTTTAGTTTTATATAAAAGCAACATAATGATGAAACGAATATCGCACTTTTTTAGTGCTTGCACTTACATAACGAATGTGATAAAACCGAACATCCGTACACTATAAAAATAAGTTTTTCAAAAACGAAATGAATTCTCACGTTTTTTTACATGTTCTGTACTAAAGTTCTTATCTTATATTATACACTTTTTCACGAAAACAAAGAGATAACATATTGGAAAATGTATACATAAGTTGGGAAGATTTCTGTCGAACACGTAGCAGTATGATAATCTCATTTCACAAACTCTATTTCGTCTCGCTTCATGCCAAACTTTATTGATATTTTGTTATATTTTCCAGACGAATATCAGAAAGGTTTTATACTGATATACAGTATGAAGTCAATGTTAATAAATATGCGAAACAAATATGTATATATTTTAGTGCAATATGATTTAAATCACAATATAAGAAATACAAGGTAACTTGAACGTTACTTGTGATATAAATAGTAACATACAGGTAATTCCTTTTATTATAATCGATACTTCTGTTTATTGTAATAACATATTTTTTTATGGATAAGTGTAAATGGTATATACTTAGGTACAAATTTAAGTATGTAATTGATTATATGACTCGCTCAATTTCTATTACAGATAAAAATTACCTACAGATTATAGATAATAATATTCGAAAATTATTGAATGATATACGTGGATGCAAAATTGTAATTGTTGCGTTTCATTTTGTTTTAAATAGTAATTTAAACTTAGGTCATTTGTATTCCTGTTCGAACAAAATTCTGTGCATTATTCATAATGAACCGTAGCTGTTGAAAGACTGCAGATTTCTGCAGCTACTTTTAATATAATGCAGCATTGTCATTTAAATAACATGAAACAGTTTTTGAATTTTGCTAAGAGATCATAATAAAATGGTGAAGCTGAAGAGAATGGTAAAGGCGAGATATACAACAGCATTAGTAAGTAGCAAATTAATACTAGTAATCCTTTTGGTAATGTATTTCTTCATAGAGGTCTTCATTCTTAAATTAATAAATTAGGGGAACTTCTGCCATAATGTTTTTTTAATTATATTTTTGTTTTTGAGCTCATGAACTAGCAACATTGATAAATTATACATTTTTGATATTGCGGCAGCTGGAAGAAATGCAACATAACTAAACGCTGCTCTGTTTAGTTGGATTAGTCGGTTAACCTAATTTTAAAAGTTAGATTGTTTCCTAGGTGTCTACCTATATTCATAACAAAACTTTTAATGAAGAGCTGTGTTTCCCGGCATTCTTGGTCTCATGTTCCAGTTTTGAGTAATTTTTTTACCGTCTTACACAGATCTTGTGATTTTTATCCAATGCCACACAAAAACAAAACAAAATGCAACAATTTATATCAGCAATTTTTTTAAAGTTCCGGATTGTCCATATAAATGACAAAATTGCCACCTTATAGGGCTTGCGTCCCACCTTTGGAATCACTAATGTAGAGCTTCTATGGTTCCACATAATGAAACTCGAGATGATTTTCGTCTTTTCCATGTTGAATTTGAACTCTTGCAGTAATAGTTCATTTTCTGCATTACGTAAACTGGCACAAAAAAGATCTGTCTACGTAACGTGATACTTGACCTGGTCTCTAGCGTTGCATGTTTAACCTTGCCCGCAGGTACAGAGTAGCCTATTTAAGCCGTAGTCTTACTTTTGGAAAGAAACTGATGAGATTGAACTACTACTTTACGCGTTGTAATTTACAATATGAATTTTTTTTTATAAGTCTTCATAATTTAAACGTTTAAGCTAGCTTAGTAAATTAATATGTGTTTGTATCAATCTAATGATAATATGATTACTTTGATTAAAGGTCAATACAGAATAGGTTAAGTAAAGCACTTACCAATGCTCTGGCTGACCCAGATGCCGAGCATGTCCAGCTGCAGCAAGCGATGGTATAGTCCGGCGCCGCTCGTGTGGTTCATGAAGAGGTGGTAGAGAAACGAGCCGCACCAGGGCGCCAGAGCGCCGAGCAGGTGGCACAGGGAGAGGAACCAGGCAGCACCGCCACCTCCACCCCACGGCAGTAGCCCAGGTAGCACCAGCATCATGTACACCAGTGATACACCTGATCAAAAAGATGTATGTATATATATATATATATATACGTTAATCATAAATTATAATAAAGCACAAACATTATGTTCCCGTCTTTACCAACTTTTTACTTGTAAGTATAATATTTTTTTTAAGTATACCAACATGTACAGGAAAAGAACTTAAAATATAGATTATACAAAAATCAGGACTTTTTAAATTACTTTTTACAATATAAACAAATTTTGCCTATCTCAAATAATAAAAAATGTTATATTAAATACCTATTGTTTGAAGGTAGGGTAAATATTCTCATTTCTTATTCATATTAATGTGTTCAGTGAAACAAAAACTCGCCCACGCGACAGTTAAATTAAGGCAGTGTCGAGTTTCTAAGACGTAGGGGTGCGCAAATTACCTGGGGCCTGTCCAAAGTAATAAAGGGCACTAGTCACAACATGGAATATACAATACATTATATTATAACCAAGTAAAACATTGGGTGACAAAAATATCTACGAATGAAATCTCAACATAAATTACTTTCATTACAATAACTCACGCCTATGAAGGCCATTGAAATACGACTTCCTGATAAGTACTCATTTAAAGGGCTTCACATAAGTATTTTTGGTTAAATACTATATGGTTTCTAAGTATACTAAATGGAAATACTGTATAAATAAATATTTACATCTATTAATGATTTTTGCTTATTAACTAAAACCCTAGAAATTGTTAACAGTCCTCTTCAACGGTTTTGTAGTGGGAAAGACATTATAGACAATAGTTAGTTAGAACATCTAATGTTTACGGCACTCAATATTTGGAGTGTATGGGGTCTCACAAGGGACCCAAGCCAACCTCGCCTGCTCGTGGTGCATGCTGCTAATTGTAACAAATTATAATAATTCATAATGATAAATTAATTATTTTATAGTAAAGTCATATAACGGAAGACATTACAACAGCTTACA
>DWLS01001614.1:0-20950 GCA_018246255.1 Pachliopta kotzebuea | reverse complement strand
CACTTCTGGAGGACCGGTCGGATGGCCTCCACCGTCCGCTGCCCGGGGACCGGTGGAGCCAGGTCCTCCTCCCACCGCTGTAACAGGGCGGCCCGAGCCTGCCGTCCAAGGCCGGCGATCTCCTCTGGTGCCGGAGGTTCTCCCCGGGATCTCCTCGCCGAGACGAAGTGATACACCTCGGCAAGGAGCTCCGCTTGGAATTCCCAGAGGGGTGCGGTGATATCCATCTAGACCAGAGTTCCCCAAACTTTTTTGTGTCTTAGACCCCTTGCCATGTTTTTCCGTGTTGGGTAGACCCCCTACTTACCTGATATTGATTTCCTGTAAACTTTTAACTGTAGTGAAGTGTTAAAAACTTAAAGTAAAATCACATGTTAGTTTATACATTTATTAATTGAATTTAAATTAAAACTACTCAAAATAAAATTTTGTATCTATTATGTAAAATATAAGTAACATTAAATAAACTTAAAATAAACTATAAATAAAATAACATAAGCAATAAGTCAATATTTTCAGTGAGAAGGATGTGATGAGATCCACTATCGTGGACCCCCATTTTCATTTCAAGGACCTAAAGTTTTTTTCGCTGACGTAGACCCTTTGTAGGTTGTCATGAGGTAGGATGACCCCTAGGGGTCGATGACAACCACTTTGGGAATCACTGATCTAGACAGTCTAGATGAATATCACCACAGCCCCTGTTAATGGCAACAGAGACCTATCACTAGTTAATTTCTAATGCTTTACTTTTAATAATTATATTTAAATAAATTTGTTAAAAAACATATAATAAATACTTCAAATGTTTGAAAATATTTTTTTAACCAAATTATTTTTTCAAGTAATATCTTATCTAATATATTCTTATTTTAGTATCCTTTATTGTAATTCACGTTGTTTACCTGTCCATCAATTGAAATAATAATGATGATGATGATGATGATATTGTTTAAATCTAACTTTAGAACTAGTCTAAATATGGTTCCTCATACGCTTTGTTTACAGTGTACGTCTTCACTCCACATAATTCATCTCCATTATTGGTACAGAAATGTCTTTTGGATCCCCGGACTGGTATTGTTAAGCAATGCACATTTGGTACATCTTCCAAGGAGGACACGAGACTTTACATCATGAGGAACAATTCTGTAAGTTGTTTTTAGTCCAGTTTTACTATACTTTTTTTTTATTTCAAGTACATATATAATTTTTATACATTTTTTCAGGAGATTTATTGCTTGGAACCTGCGCAATCCGACGTAGGTAGATTGGAAGCTGTTTCACGGCGTAACATACCGACGAGTAAGTTCGGCGCGCTGCTCGCTGAGCATCGCGTATCGGAAGTACAACCTACACAGGTCGCATTATTGCAACCGGATATGTTCTCTCCGGGAAAAAACGTCATTTCGCAGGTAACACTTCGGGTATTATTAAATTAATAAATATATCATCATCAGTTCAGTATATTGTCGTATACTACTACCTTTTCAGTAACAATTAACAATCCACTACTGGAACTCGTAACCTTTTCTCACAAGGAGTGTGTCAAGGCTTCATCAACCACAGAGGTCAAAGTATAGGTGGCTAACATCACAAGCTCATAAAAGCTTTTGTTCTTGTAACATGTCGCTTTACTCTTTATGTTTGTGTAAAATTAAAGTGATCAAATTCGTTTATTTATTTCTTAGCTACGAGTTCGTGTTCAATTCACCTCGATAAATTTATTGGTGATAGATATACGTAGCCGAAGTCTCACAGTGTAAGAAGCGCTTGTTTCTGCTTCCAAACAATCGTTTGAAAACATTATTTTGTTCCGGTTGGAAAGGCGATGCCGCTAGTGTAATTACCAGAGTATATCTCGTTACTCTTATATCTAAAGGCGAAGAGCATAATATAGTGCAGTGTTCATCATCCTAACTTACATTAGGTGAATGTGTTGTCCGTCATATCGCTTAATCAAAAAAATAATGATAAGGATGATTGACATTTTTATTGCTATTATTATTATTTTTAGTTTATGTCGGCTGCTCCGCACATGATGCCGCCCATGAGTGTAATATGCACCTCAATTCTGGAAAGTATTGCTGGCCAAGAAGAACAAAACGATGAGAACACAAAAGAAGAAGAACAATCCGATGTAGCTGAAATGGAGACCCAGTCAAGTGATGATGAAGACGTCCAAACAACAAATTTAGTAAAATCTACTGGTCCCAACACGGCAGATCTTTGGACGCCTAATTATGAAAAAGTGAAGGAGAAGAGGTTAAAGAAAATATTTAAAGAATCTTTACTCGATTTGCATACAACCACTTCTATTTTTAATTAAAATTATTCTTTTAAAAGCCTATGTTTTATTTTCTCTCGAGAGAGTTTTCATATGTAACATATTCTTGTTATGCCAGTGGAAAGATTTTGTTGCCGGCGAGCTTTTGTCTAAACATTACTATTCCTCCAATCAGGTCCTATTTCTTCTGCAAAAAATAATAGAGTACAAACACTTTTGTGTTCCATTTTCGTAGGTGTTTTAGCTAGTAAAATTACTGGACTTACGAAACATAACTTCTTGTGTCATAAGGCAACGAACGCAACATGGATAAAATATTTTATGGTTTAGCTTTTAAATGAAAAGTATGACTTAATTTTTTTTTAATTTTCGACGGACATCTAGCTAAGATGTCAATAGATAATAAATTATTACGTTAAATATTCTAATAATTAATATTCAAACGTCCTGTTATATTAATATGTAATTATTGTATATAATAATGTTGCAAAAAACAGATGATATTTTTTTTATTATTATTAATTGCAAATAAAACAGTAAAACGTTGAATAATGCTATGCAGTGAAGAACAATGCTAATAAACAAACAAAACTACAGCTTTTGTTTGATTATCACTATTACAAACATTTACTTTAAGATTTTGTTGTCTTCAATTATCGCATTATGTTCAGAAAATAAATTATCACTACGAGGAACGTCCATTAAATATGGAACTTTTGAGTACAAGTGAAATCCAATTAATAGTTAATCATTATCAAAATTCAAATGTTATAAAATGGTGTATAGAAGATTATTCAGATAAATTAGTAGGATACCTCGGTGAACATCTTCGACTTAAGATTACCTTGAATTCGGAAGGAACCGATCGAGAAATCAAACTTTTTGTGAAATGCACTCCGAGAAACAACAAATGGAAAGCGAGTTATATACACGAGTTAAATTTTTTTAATAAAGAGTATGTTATGTTGAGCCAATTATTTAAACATTTTCAAGATGGCGAAGGTAGGCTAAGAAGATTTTTTATAATATTTAACTACTCATATAAATATTTTAATTACTGTAAGGGTATATTATTCAAATGTTATCTTCAAATACTATTAACGAAGTTATAAGGTGCTCACTTTGCCCCCGTTAGCCAATACCCCCTATCAATTTAGGTAAAATTTTTATCAATGAAAATGTTAGTGGAAATTTACTACTAAATAAAGAATTACCTTTAATTCTCCAGAACGTTTATATAACATAGTATATAAAGGTAGAAAAACAATTGATTTTACATTTTTATTATTATAATAGGAGTCTACTCAAAAATATAATATGTAATTAAAAAAATACTAATGTTGGCATAATTCTCGTTTTGAGCGCAGTACACACCCGAATCTATAATGTTTTATATGATGATGTCTAAAAGAATACACATAAAATCATAGTTATAAATAATTTGTGTGAATATTCTAGTATTTTTAATGTTCATATAAACAAGTGATTAGTACTGGTATCTTAAGAGAATAACATTTTTTTTTGTTATTTTTGGGTTAGGTTAAGGTTTACATAATACATAAACAAATTTTCCATTACAGGAACAAGTAAATGGCGGCCTAAATTATTATACATAAGAAAAGATTTATTCGTGTTTGAGGATGTCACACAAATTGGTTATAAAATGCCTTACTTTCGCGGCGTTATGAGCCCTTATGAATTATTTTCTGTTATTCGTACTATGGCAAAGTTTCACGCACAGTCTTTTATATACGAAGAAAGAAGATCTAAAGAATTAAACAGAATTTATAGAATTTGGGAGGAATATAGTGAATACCTAAGCGAACCTGAAAGAGGTCAATCTTGGCGTGACACAGGAGCAAGAGCTGTAGTCGATTTTCTCAAAGTTTTCTCTAAATATAAAGCACAGACAGATTATATAAAATATGTCGAAGTTGTGATTCCCATGTTATTTGATTGTGCTGCAAATCTTATGAAGCCTAGATCAGATAGTCGTAATGTTGTGGTCCACCGCGATTTGTGGACGAATAACATATTTCAAAAACAACTCGAAAACGGGGAATACCATTCTTTAATAGTTGATTTTCAAACTGTATTGTATTGTTCTCCTATGTTGGATCTAACGTCTCTTATTTATTTTAATACCACAAGGAGTTTCAGAGATTTAAACACTGATAAACTCATAGAATTATATTATTCTACATTAACCGATGAGCTAAGATCGGAAGGAATTGAAGTCGTTAATATAATCGATAAAAAAACAATCATGAAATCATACCAACAAAGTATAGTGTTTGGGATAACACAGGCTGCTCTAATCGTTCCCATAATAGCAATGAATGATGAAAGTAGGGAAAGGACATTCGGAGATCCGGACACCTCTGAAAAAGTAAATATTGTGTCAAGAAGTGAAGAGTTCATACAGTTGGCTATGACAGATGAAAATTACCGTAGTCGCGTTATTGAACTATTTGATGAAATTTCTGATAGGTACATTTTTCTATCGACTTAACACTAAAAACATTTAATGAGTATTTATATAAGAAGTAAAAAAAATAAATTAAAATTGTTATCATTGAAGTTAAATATGAACCCCTATGATAATATAAATATGACGTCTTTTTAATTTTTTTTTATGTAGTTCGATTTATGGAATATATTTCATTATTGAAATAACCACCTGTAACAGATTATTTCAAAAATGTATTAATAAAATAACTTGAACATTTTCTACCTATAATTTTAATTATTTAATTACACGGTTCAAGTTTATATAATAAGAAAGAGAAAAGTATATAAAAGTTAAAAGAATAACAAAAGTAATAATGTCGCGTTTATAATCATAAATTTTATTATGTGAATAAAAATACTTCCATGAAATAGATTATAATAGTTAAGTCTTTTTGCGTTACTTCGTTATCAGCATAAGTATCCTCCAATTTGTTAAAATGAAAGTCATGAGATCACATGTCTTCTTCAAATAGATGAAGAAAACAGACACCGTGTACACGTTGTTATCTATCAAATATTTACTTTATATAACATAAAGTTATCTCTTTCGTTTATCTACTCAATAGCGAACAACTTATCATGTTTAAAATGAATTAGTAATTGTTACTTGATATAAATATTAAACAATTAATTTATTTGTACATGTATTTCTATTGTATATAAAGAAAAATAGTTAATGTTAGTATCTGATTGTAACTAATAACGAAAAGTGTACATTTATACGTTTTTAGCGATAATATATAAAAAAAGAAATCCATCTTTTTGTAATTAACAGTAGTATATTTCTAAATGGATATGGAAAACTTTGAAACAGCCTCCGTTATTAAAAATCATTGTATAACGATGCATCACATCAAATCAATTATAAAAAGTTGTTTTGCAGACAATGGTACCGTCATAGAAAATTATTTTGTGTGTAAAGCGAGTGATTCTATGTTGGGTTTTTTGGGGGATTATTGGAAATTAAAAATACAAATAGTAGTGGATGGAAATAAAAGAAAATTACTTTCCTTGTTCGTCAAAGCAATATCTTCTTCAAACGAAGCTAAAGCTAATATTGTAAAAGAAATGAAGCTATTTGAAAAGGAGTTGTACTTTTATACTGTTATTAAGAAACAAATTGATGTAAGTGGTAAGTAAATAAATGTTTTTGGTTTGATTAAAAAAAAATTGGCAAAATGCTAAAATTTCTTATTAACATGAAAATCTAAATTTTTTTAGATTTAAAACCGTGGAGTGCATCACTGATTACACCTCTGACAGATGCAATGGTTTTTCAAGATTTAAATTCCATGCAGTATAAAACGAGAAATAAATTCTTTAGATTTGATGATTTACACACTTACCAAGCTTTGAGTACATTAGCCAGATTTCATGCTTCCACGATAATATTTGAAGAAAGGAAAAGCACGACTCTATTGAAAAAATATCGTATAATTGATGAACATATAAAGTTTTTGGATGCGGGCGGATACGATATATCAAATCAATGGTTTATACAATGTATGAAAGGCGCTTTAGAAGCAATTAAAAAGTTTTCTAAATATGGCAAAAACGTGGACGTAATGGACAAAATTAGGCAGCGTTGGGGAGAAGTTTGGGAATCAGCTTTAAAGCTCAGTGACTACACACCTAACCGTTGTTGTGTCATATGTCATAGAGATCTATGGAACAATAACATCCTATTCCACTACAAAGACGACACTGGTGATAAATCAGCACCAGACGATTGTCTTTTAGTCGACTTTCAAGCAGTTAGATATCAGGAGCCTGCTGGTGACGTAATGGTCGTTCTTTATTGCAATTTGGATAAAAATTCCCGTGAAAATAAAATACCATTGTTTTTGGATTATTATTATAAAAATCTAAATGAAATTCTTATGAAATATAATATAGAAATTAATGACATTTTAACTAAAGACACATTTATAAATTCTGCAGAAAATCAAAAACAATGGGGTTTGATTGTAAGTGCCTGCCTTACGCCGCAAATGTGGCTTGATGACACTGTAATGTCGAAAATGTTTTGCGACAGCAACAATTTTAATAAAATTTTATCTCAGGATAAGGGCAATTTTATAGTTAAAATGATGGAATCTAATAATGAATACAAAAATACCATTTTATCTATATTTGAAGAAATTGTAGAAAGGTACTGTTTAAAGTAAATTAAACAAATAAATGTCTAGATTTATTGTACTAAGTCCCACTATGTTGTTGCTATTAAATAGGAACTTATAGTTATTTTCTAAGCAACTACATAATATTTCATGCAAAATATTAACAATAACAAGAATTTTAAGATTTCTTAACCACAGTACTCCATTGTTTCTTAATATTTATACCACTTTTCTTTCTTTTTGTGACATTATTTTTAAAAACATTGTTTTTAAAACGACGTTTAGAGAATTTTTTGAACCAGGGATCATCGTCTTGAACCTTGGCGTAGAGATCGCAAAATGGACGAATTAATAATATGTAAAGTAATTCCACAAAGCTGAGAATGCTGGCGCCTAAAAACAACCCACCTGTCCCACCAGTCGACACTGAGAAAGGAGATTAAACTTTGATTACATATTAACATAACAAGAATAATATATCTATCATTAATTTTGAAAAAGTAATGAATTTAAACACTAATGTTCTAGCACGAGGCCATTTAAGTAGACAGACATTAGTTTAAAGTAAATATTTGAGTCTGAAAAGCGACGTAAATTAATGAAATGAAAACGAGACAACATTTTACGTATCAAAGCAAAGACTAAAATTTTAATAGTTGTTCTAACACTAATTCATCATTAAGTCCTTTTTGTCTTATCGCTACAAATAAAAAAAAGTTATTTCAGGTACTAAATTATACATTACGGCACTAACTACTCTATACGTATGCTTTAATAATAATTACCTATTAAATCAAGCAATCCACGCACAACGTTTCTTCTGTACCGTTCACTCGGTAAAGATTCAAGTTCAATTTGTACAGATGCGTAATTTTCGTTTGTGGTTGTTCTAAAATCCTTTACTATGGATATCTCCGCTTCAGTACAGGACGGAAGACAATCGCATACGAGACCAGAACGTGTTGACCATTTGGCTTTTAGCCCCTGGTAATAAAATAGTCGTAAATATTTTTTTTATGTATTGACATCTCTGTGTCGTGTGCGTTATAGGTTATAATATCCTCTACCATCACACTACAAAGGGCGTTTTGTAATGGCAAACTTGAAGAGAAAATGCAACTACCCCTGTATATGTTAACAGGAAACTTCAAAGGTTAACTAGCTATATTTCTATCTAACAGTGGAAATATAGACTGAAATTAATATATAATGAAATATAATATATTATGAAATAATATATAACATGAAATAATTATATTTTTTATTACACTTCAAGGAATTTACTTACAGAAAGATCATTAACATGTTTATCCAGGCAAATAAGTCCATCTACGTTACACTTAAACTCTTCCTTTACGTTTGGCATGTAAAAGTTAGTACAATTACAAAGTTTTAGTTGCGCCGCTTTCCTACATTGCACTGTACATGCTGTGTATGAATAAAAAGGATATACATCTAAAAAGTTCTCGTCGACGTAACGACATTTTCGTTTTACTGGTGATATAAATCGTGCGCCTGCGTCATTTTCAATATTTCTTAAAGAAATAGACCGCCTGGAAAAATAAAATACGTTCCGTCATTTACGACGTTTCTGCATAAAATCTTCTTCTACATTACATACCTATAAGATGTTTCCGGTTCTATTGATACTGCATCTATACCTATAATAGACAAAGATGGTACTTCCTCTTCATTTGAAATATAAAGTTTTGCAGGGGCCATTACATTGAAATTTAGTACCCCTGGACCTGTTGTTGTATTGCTAACCATTTTTAGTCGAGAAATATTTGGTCTGAAACATTATACAGTTAAAATTATGTTATAGTTTAATAATATACGTAGTACCAATTATTATATTCTTATAGATCTAAATTGTTAAAAGAGATTGTTAGAAGAAAAAAGTGTAATTTTCTTAGCCTTTTATCAGAAATAAATAAAATGGTACATGAATCTTGTAACAGGTAGGAAGTTCATAAAAAGACCTTTTTCATAAATTATTTTAGAGTCGTTTTGATCTGTTGTTTGGCACTAATTTTTATAAATACGTTATCGTGACGGCGATTTGGCTGTACAAAAATTTCTTTTTCCTTATAATCATATTAATCTTTTGCAATTAAATATACTATTACACTAAGATATGAGAATTGCGTCATTGTAGACACGCAAATAAGGGAAATATACGTGTTTTAAAAAAAAACTAATATATGAAGTTATTATTAGATGAAATAATTTATTATGTAAACAAAAACTTGGCCTTCCGCAGTGAAAACAGCACGTTAAATAATGTAGGAAGTGTCGAAAGAACCGATTTTAATAAAGATTGTCAACATTTAATACTTGAGGATACTTCACTTAATCATTAATATTTTAGCAACTTAAAAGTAAAAAGAATATATGAATCAATGAACGTAGTACTTCACTTGAATGGAGTTAGCAATATAGCAAACACCAAATTCAGTATTTATCGGTGTAAACACGTCGCAACAGGGAAAGTGAATCCCGTTCCAAGAGCAATTCAAAAGCATTTCCTCACAAGGACTACGAACCTGGTGAAAGGAATATATTAATGAAATAGATATTCTCAATCATTTAACAAATATATTAAATAGTCGTCGAAAATATTTGATTTCAGTGTGTTCTAAACATTGTACGTACCAAATTCGCATAATATGTTAGATTCCATTTGTTACATCCTTCTAAACCATCACCTAAAGAACAAAATTCAGCAAGAAAGTATGTAAAACCCTTAAAATAAGTAATCTCTTTTATAACATCCTCTATGTTAAAGTTATGGTCTTCACCAAATAACCTAAAAACATTGATTGTTTGATATATAACAGTGTAAAGACTAGATTTCAGGTTTTACGTTAGAGTTTTAGACCACTATGTTGTTTAGGAATATATATGTAACCTAAATCCATTAATAGGAGACGCCTATAGATTATATAAAATATTTATTATATCCTTGCGTGTATATCAGTCTGATGAAGCGAGGCACTTTATAAGATTTTACCAATTTTTATCTAGGTTTTTACATTGGCACAATATATCTATGTATTTTCAAGTTTAATTGTACTATTGCTGCAAAAGATTTGTAATTTTCATTATACTATGATAAAACAGATGACTAATGACTAGTTAAAAGACTTCACAAAGAATGATTTCTTTGTGAAGTCTTTTAACTAGTGTCCTCGGATGTGAAACGGCTGCGAAATGTCACCTGTCAGAAATTGCTTCAATATGACGCATATTGTCGTTCTCACAAATAGTAACCGACGGAAAATATGTATCCCAATCTTTGTAAGTTGTTTCTACTACGAACGAAATGGGATAATTCTGGAAGGCATCGTACTGTGCAGCTATCAATTGGGACGAGGCATACCAACAAAAGACAACGAAAATCAACCAGAATATCCTGTAAATAAAATAGTTAACTTCTACACAAGAATAACAAAAATATTGTACACAATCGTGCTATAGTGTGATATTCTTAACTATAATTTATCAATCCTGTTTCGAACAACAAGTTAGTAATATCTTTTTTGCTGATAAAACAGAATTTTTATTTATTTGTTCATCGTGTGTGATCATAATTTAATTTTACTGAATTTAAACACAAACATATGCAGTACCAAATCAGGAATAAACCATTTATAAAGACTTGTACACCTCTTAACGTAACGGTGACCGTAAATAATTTTTGTTACCTTTCAGTCCAGTGTCTGTTGCGATCTCCTATAAATCTAAACCCATGTATGGAAGTAGTTTCCGGCAAACTTTTAATACCTTTCCACCATATCTCAAAACAGCTTCTACAAGTTACTGTATTCATTTTTCGACTACCTAACCTCTAGTTTTCACTTTGGCTCGGGAATGGATAAAATACACATTTGACTTCTCTTTTATTTATTAGTCTCATCCAAAATACAATAGAAAAATTACTGTTCAATAATAAATGACTTAGAAAAAAAATCGAGTTTATTACATAGATTTTTATCGCATCCATGAGAATAAACACAGGTGTTTATTTGATATTATTTCTCTTCAAACAATAACAAAAAAGTCGTGGTAGGATATGTCGCTGGAGAACATTATAGCAATTATATCTGTCAAATTACTCTGTTATCATGTTTATATTGTGTTCAAATCTTGTTGGGCCGACCAACTCGTTCCAATATAATGAGTGATACTTTATAATAGATTCTGTTTGTGGTGTTACCAAAGATTTAACGTCTCGTATGCGTCTTTCTCTTCTTCTACGCTTTCTTACTTCTCTCCACAGTTTCACTGTGAAATAATATAAAAACTCTAATGCTGAAACGAAACTGAAGCCGGTTACGAAGCCACATGTCGAACCGATGTTACCTAAAATACGTAAAAGAAAATTATATCATTAAAGCAAGCTAGTGGTACTATTAAAAGTAATTAAATTCTTATGCCAACAAAAGTTTTATACATTATTTATTTTCATTAGTCATAATTAATACTTTATTAGCTATTATTAAAAATATACCAAATATGACATCTCTTTTTTGAAAAGTACTTAACATAAGTGAATTAATACATACTAATCAAGTCAAACCATTTCATTATAACATTTTGTCCATAACAATCCGCAACTTCTCTTCCATATTTAACGTGTACAATAGATGTTCCAGTAAAATTCGCTCCTTGTCTGTAACCAATACATTTTAACTTACAATTTGAAAGAATAATACATGTATTCGAAGTCTATTCATTGAAAGTTCAGTAGTTACGGAAAAGACTCCTGAACTTTTTTATAAGAAACTATGATAGTATCCTGCACATGATATGCCTTAACTTGCAACAAAACTGAACTAAACAGTTGTAAACGTTATACATTTATTTAAAAATTAAGCATGGAAAATATTTTATGACATTCTAAAATTTGACGACAAATAAAATTTTAACCGAGTTAATACAAAATGAGGCCATCTCCTATTTACGACGAAGTAAACTTAAAATGCATCAATCTATAGTTAAGATTTTCGTATTTTATTAAAATATTCTAGGTAATATTTAATGTTCATTTTCTGCCATTCAGCCAAATGACACACATGAGAGAATTCTGGAAAGAATACCTAACAGATATTCTGCATTGTTTTCCAACCATTTAAGACTCTACCAAAAAACAATAATGAAAAGAATATCTACTGTCGTGCTGTCAAACTTATTGTTAGTGTTCATTGATCTCTCTTTTCATTTTATATACTCGTTTACATAAAAGCTGCAGTGTTTGTAACATACATAACATGAACTTAGTCTCTAGCTGCTTCATTATATTAAAGTTTTTGCTAAGAGAACCTACGTTTTTAGGCGCTATGCTATTAGTTTTATCAATATTTCGCCATATTACATTATCTGTATTTCCTTAGTTACTGGTTGTTTAGCACATAGAAGTAATTTTATGAAAACAATTTAAAATTATGTCAGTAGCATCGTCAATTGGAAAAAATTTATAGTTAAACAATATTTATTATAATGGCCGCTGAATATGACAAACAAGCTTTAGTCTCACTGGACTATGAAGTGTTCGGAAAAGTACAAGGTGTTTATTTCAGAAAACATACGCAAAGAAAGGCTACCGAATTGGGACTAAAGGGATGGGTGATGAACACAGCGCAAGGAACAGTTATCGGCCAACTTCAGGGTCCTAAGAATGCAACTAGAGAAATGAAGACATGGCTCCGCGAAACAGGAAGTCCCAAATCGAAGATAGAAAAAGTTGCCTTCAAGAACGAAAGTCCAATAACTAGTTACGCTTTTAAAACATTTCAAATACGTCGATAATGTGGCACTTCTAATTGAATTTATTGTTGTACTCAAATTTACTCAATTTACTTATTAATTTATTACATTTAAATTAAATATGGTTCATTTTATTTTTACAAAAATGTGAAACCCAATCCTCGGTTTGAAGAAAGCAGCTTATGATGATGTTGAAGGTTTTATAACATTTTGGCTTCTAATAGGTATATAAATTACTAGTAATGTTTAATATTATTAGGTTGCTTTCGTATATATTTTTACTTTAGAAGTAAGAATTGAAACCTTGAAGCATAGAAATTAAAATAAAAACTGTCTTTTGTTTTTGGGCTTACAACCTCTTCGTTTCCTAACAATCGATTATTCTGTAATATTTTAAAAAATTACACTAAAGCAAACCTTAAGACTAACTTATGAACATAATGTAGGTAACCTAGAGTTGTACGTATTAAAATGAAATAATCTTACCGACAAAACAAATAGCACGTACGTATATGCACCGTTTTTTAAACAAATTGAATTAGACATTACTTACAACCAATCGATTCTATCTGTATCCGGGACACTGTTAAGGTAGTCTGGGTATATTTTTACGTTGTTAAAATCATAGGTATAAGCGGTCTTTGAACAAGTTGGGTAGCACATCGGACAATTGATGCCTCCATCAACAATGTTCATTTCCAGCTCAAACGGTATCTGCTCCACATTTGGTCGAACAGTGATCGATTGCGCTGAAATGTTATCATAGTTTAAATAAATTTTTTCCATTTTATTACAGTTATATTCAACCGAGGGATGTAATACTCTTTTAAGGTTTTCGTTTGATACTACCGGTGCAATGACCGGTCTTATGATTTATGAACTTGTTGTTAAAATAATACAAATTTTGGAATTCATTCTCAGCTAGGAAAGTAAGTGTTACTTATTTGTAATTATATTTATTAACATTTAATACTTATGGTTGTGTATATGCAAAGTTAACATTGTTTTGATCTGTTTTTACAATTCCTGTAATACTTATAGGTGCAACAATTACGTATTAGTTCGGTTAAGAATTTTATATAATTAACAAGACTTTACAAGTTTTGCATTTTTAAATTTTGAGCATGATTGTAAGAAAGAAACAAAAGATATCAAAGTTAATTTTCAAAATAATCACGCCATCCAACAAACTACACACTTTCACTATACCGTAAGAGTTTCCTTTTGCAACTTTTTACTTAATACAACCTAGACAATATAATGCAGCGAAGACTTGCCAATCTCTGTCATATATAATCTGTGTACCGTAACGATGGTTTCAGAGTACTGTTCGTTTAAGAGTATAGTTTATTAGAGGGCAAGAGGTTAAATTTTTTATGAAATAATAAACGTTTTCTATAATAAATAAATTTGTGCTCCTCTATTGTATGAAAATCATTTTATTATCATAGTCCAGGCACCGGTGAGTTCCGTAGGAAATCTCGGGGGCTTCCGCAGTGCACTGAGGATGACCGCCGAGGGGGTTTAGTGGGTATAAATCTCACATAACCCTGACTTCCCCCTGGAGCAGGGTACCTTCCCGAAAATTTCCCCCCGACAAAAAAAGGTACGGAAAACGTGTCAAATAAATTAATCCTAGTCATCATAACATAATGGATTTATAATTGATTCGAAGATCTTTGGTAGAGACCTTTTTTAAATAATAGATATCTACCGGATCATAATGATAACATTTTTTTAAGGTGCTTCGATTCGATGAGAGCTATATCTTTAAAATTGTTGTAACAGTGATATAGCGAGACAACAATTTAATGTTAGTGTTATAGTTTAATATCTAAATATATTACAGGTTAACGTTAACTTTAACATTTTATCCAAAGATTTATTAATAATATATCTAATAAAAATTCTCACCATAAAAAGTTCTAAGACAAGATACATCACTCATATCGCAGGTCTTCGTATTTGCCATTTTAGGCATATTAAAAGGAGTACAGTTGCAATTATCAAGCAGAAAGGACATTCTACACTTTAGCATGCAATCACTGTGAGTGTAGAATGGCAGGTACGAAGATTCATCGTAGAACAGACATTGCCGTAATACTACGGGCACATGTTGAATATCACGCGATGCCTCTGTAAAGCTTGCCGTGACCATCACCGTCATCTGCATTATTATGAGAAAAATATTTTGTTGTAATACTGTATACGATATTAACATCTACAAAGCCTACTGCTACAATACCTGTACATTTGGACTAATGATCTGCATAGAAAAACTTCCGCTTGGTGCATCGGGAAAATCATACGCGTCCGAGAACTGAAGCTGGAGTTATACATTAAAAACAAATGTTATTGATGATAATCTTTTAAATACATATAAGATGTATTAAGTTGAATAAATACAAACTTGTGCGCCTTGCAATGGGCGATTGTAAAAGAAATCGTCGCTTTCATTTAGTTGCATCAGAACTTTCAAACCTTGATCAAAATCGAAACTAGACTTGTTGCCGTATTTATACATATCGATGCTTCGACTTGACTCTGATGTGCTGAAATATTTAAATTTAGAGATTATATATCTAGGAATGTTCTTATTATTTAGAATCATTTAATCTGAACGGAACTATTCATAAAAGAAATGTTTTCTAAAGATTTCTTCACGACCATGTTACAAACTACATATTAACAGATACAAACAATATACTTACCCCGAAATCATGTCATCTGACTGTCTTAGGTAATTGAATGTGCAGCAATACCCATTCATGGTGAGCCGAAAGTCAAATAGCTTAGAACAATCTTTAGGCTGTTCATTCCAAGCACAACGTAACAGAAGATCCTCACATCGCGGTGTTAGCTGTGGTTATTGTATATAAATATAAATTTTATCGAAATACTATAGAACGGTATACAAAATATTATAAAATGAGAGTACGTTAAAATTTTTTTTAAATAGGATATTAAAAAAAGAAATATCAAAATAGAACATAAAGACGTGAAAGCTAGTTCTTCAAATATGATATTATTCTTTAATAGGAATTTCTAAATATGTGCCGAGCCATAGGGTAAAAGTCATTAACAATCAGAAGTAAATCTTTGAGAAAATAATAATACATTTACATTATTTGGTCATTTTTGCATTGACTATGATTAAGTCAAGTGTCGCTGGAGGGGGCCGAGTGGGGCCGCCCAGGCCGAATTCCACACACCTCTCCAGGCCCACCCAGGGCACCGGCGGAACGTCCGTAAAAGGATTACCCCGCGTTAAAAAAAAAAGTGTCTCTGGAGGACTGCCCCACACGGGAGCCGCAGCGGCGAGCGCTCGCTGTCGCTGTTGAGCATGGCGTTCATCACGCTCAACAGCGACAGTTCGTGGTAGACGGTGGTTTTTCTGCGACATCACGTCCTCGCAGAAGGAGACCGCGGAGCGAGCCCAGGAGGGCGACGCGCTCTCGACTGCGCTCCTCTGCAGAAGAAGGGGCGGCGCAGGGCGGCAGTACACCCGCCTCATGCCGCCCCTATAGTGGGGTCACCGGTGGGGAGTTGGAGGACTCTTCGTCGGCTTGCACGACCCCACACGAGTCTGAAGTGTGGCACTAGTGAGCCGAGCCACCCCTACAAACGTGCCGGCGGCCCATCGGTGGGCCTTCTGCTGGGGCAAGACAGTGAATGCTAACGCGTCCCTATCTTGCCCCAACAAAGCGGTAGAGTGCTCACGGGGGAGTTTTTAGTGGGTACGCGTCCCACACAGCCCCTTCCGCCACCCCCGTGGCCGGAGGGTAGTACGTAGACATTTTCCCGTCCAAAAAAAAAATGTGTGTATGTGTATGTGTCCAAATTCAATTGTGGTCGCGCCCTGTCTAAACAGTAAAGCCGTCCAAAATTAAACTTGACATTAATATTGAGTTGAGTAAAGAGATGGTTATTAGCCATATCCAGTTCCGGTCGGCTACCCGGAAGAGGTGCCGAAAGTTACTAAGTACCTATTATAATTATGCATATTTCTATCATTATTATTGTACAAATATGTTCCTCGTATAAAAATTACTATTTATATGTACTTCCGGAATACCCGGCCGTCCGGAAGTTGGACCAATAGTCACCTAGTATCTTAATGGTGCATATTTTGGAGATCTTTATTGAAGTAAGAGTGTTAGTTCTCAAAAAATATTTTTTATGTATGATTCTGGTCTGATATAGATATATAACATACTAAATCTAGGTCCTTTATAAATCTTGTACTATTCATATAAACACATCAGTTAAAGAGAAGTAAAGAATAAATATTTTTATCGACTTTCAAAGTTTATATTTAAAACTAGCACACAGTCTTTACAAATTTCGATTACACTTTACCATTAAATATAACTTTCCTCTCACCGTACCGGATCGATTTGTTATGAGAAACATTCCACTGGGGTTTATGTAATATTAAGTTCACAACAATCCGACTTGTTTTAAGTCGGTCAAAGTTTATAACCAACATTTTGAAGCAGCAAATGATCACTCGCTTAGATGACTTGCATCACCTAAAGCTAAAACGTTGATACACCACGGATTTCGTTCATTCCGTATTCATTGATCGTAGACTTAGCTAGAAATCTTTGATATAAACATTATATTATTTTCATAAATTAGGTTGAATTAGTCATCTTTTAAAGACATTATACTATTTGTTTATACAAATCAAGGATTATATATATCCTTAACTAAGAAGACATCAAACACTATCAGATAGCATGTCTATATATATAAATAGATAGACAGTTGTTAAAGTAGCCCCAGTAGCACTTACGTAATAAATACACCACTACCAGAGAGTGGGGACCTTTGCAAAGATTCATACGTACATCTCGCATAAGTTCATTGACATCATACTCGCCAAGCGCACGGTGCAGTTGCATAGGTCTGACCACCTCTTCGTCCATCGAATCAATGTTGTATAACATTCCCAGACCGAACAGCAAGGACAGCATTCCTTCTTCATCAAACATTTTATTGCGTTCTCCTTTAATTCTTAAAAGAAAATTATTATTCAAATCAAAAGTTATCTTTGAGAAAGGAAATGTAATAAGTAAATGTAAATATAGCTAAGTAATGTTAATGATATACAACAATAAAAATGCTTTAACTTACTTACACTTGTTATTTAATAGCATATTTACAGACGCATCATACTAATACTGTTATAACTAATACAATGATTTTACTTACAATCTTTGTGCAAGTGTGGTTATTGCCTGTTTGCTAATTCTGTTATTAGTACAGATTCCAACAGCTGGAAAGATAATCTTGCTTACAGACACACCCTCCGGCATTTGTGTGGTAACCAAAGGCGCTCTATAATACTTCCTGAATGTAATCCATACGAGGGATATTGAACATATTAGAGCACTAATCATTATTATGATCCATATTATACTGTTAAAGACAAACTTAATTAACCTTTTCATTAATAGGATTTATTGATACAAATCAAAGTGTTCTAATATATGTGATATTTCATAAATATAAATTCACACAAAACAAATTATGTAATAATGTAAATAATTCAAACAGGCTATTTTTAAAAAAAATTGCGTGGTAGTTTTTTTTTATTATATAATCAATATCGAGAAATTTTCTCCTGACCTAGTAATTTCTGTACTTATAATAGTATATTTAAGTGAAAGACTATTATTTTTATGTTTTAGTAAGATTGAGACTGTAATTTATGGATTACTATAAAAAATTAAACATTACAAATAAATTAAATATACTATAATGATCATGTTAAGTAGCATTGCATAACTGAATAGGTCTTCCATGGCGCAACTCGATCACGCAAGACAAGGTGGACTAAACCGCCATCGAGCTCACTCAGATTACGATGTGAAAAAAACTCGTAAATTTGACATAACAAGTACGAACCGTTCCACTCTCGATGTACCGTCGTCAACCAGATGCTTAAGCCCACTTATTGATGATTCTGCGCAATAATCTTTGCCTACAGTTTTTGCGCTCTCTTTTACAATTTTAATTTTGTTAGCTCCAACGACCTTTCTCTCATTGCGTCGGCGGTAAAAAGATGATACGAAAGTAGGTTTTTGCGAAAACGTATTCATGTCCTATGTAAAAAATGCCGACAGACGATATTTACATATGGTACGGTATTCACTTAACAAGTGCTGTGGTTAGTTTACTTTTTTAAACCAGACCTGCACTTAAACGACTGTTGTTAAATATTCCATTATACGATAACATCAACCCTTGATGCGAGGTTAATTATTATGATTGATTGACTCTACTTGCTGACTTATTGATTTATACATTTACCGATTTCAGGAATTGATGACTTGTTAATTTAAAAAAAAAATAAAGAGACATTTCGTGGAAATTGGAATAATTTTATTTAAAATTCTACAGAAGTATAAGATATGATATGGATTTTTTAATATTGTAGTTATGACATCTGGCCCACGTGTTACGTTCTACCTACTTACTACCTACACACCACACACGGCAGTCACAAATCTTAAGGTAATCTCAATATTTGTAATTTCGGTATAAAAATAAACAGGAAGAACCACATGTTTCATTTTATGTACAATTTTACGAAACTAGCGGTACTAAGTTTATACATCTAAATTCATAAAGTGGTAGTTTTCTGTGAATCGTTTCGCGTTGTGCGATCATATGATTTTACGCAAACTAATCTACATAATATGTAAATAAACCGAAATTGAAATTTTTATAAATTCCAATGTCCTAAACTTGTGTGGAAATAATAAACACGTCTAATATCGACCGTGACTTTATTATTTTTATTTGGATTTTCTTTGTTGCGTAAATATTGATTAATGATTATAGTTAAATATTAAGTCACATTTAAATGTTACACTAAGGGAGAATCTTTTTAATAAAAACTTAAAGAAAAGGCATCACGATGTACAAATACTTACTTCTCGATCAACTACATTCTTCTCATTGTCCGATATTAATAGATCATAAATCGACCGTAACTCAAGTTTTCTTTGCTAAATATTTTTAACCTCCTTAGAATATACCTATTCTAATATTACATCTAACGTACTCCAGCTATGAGTGCGGATTAATTGATATATGATAGCCTTCAATCCACCCTTTTTAATCTATTTTTAATCTTTATCCTAGTACCTTATATGAGACTACTTTATGGGAGATAGCGATCGGACAACAATTACCAACAATAAAATTTAAATGTGCTGTAATTACCTTATTAAAGGTTGGACAAACTATTTGCATGAAGCACATGGCTGTAATTGTAAAAGTGACTGTATCTATTTATTAATCATAGTTATACTTGCGAGGTAACATTTTTATAAATAAAGTTAATTTATAATCAATCGCTTCTATAAGTTACATTTCTGTCGTCATACCAGCATTGCTGTTTCCCAGGTGTCCACATGTGAAAGCCACAATATTCTGGACGAACATGTTTTACCATTTACGACCACATTGCTACTTAACACCGTGTGAAATTAAAATCAAGTGTTTGCCCATTGAAGAAAAAAATTGACGTGATTCAAGTTCTTGTTCTACACTATATTTAATATATTTCTCTTCAACATAGCAATCAACTAAACATGAAAATATGATATTTATTTGAGAATACATTTTTTTGAAATACTTGCCTTAATTGTTATGAGAACAAACATACTATATGAGTACATAACGTAGGATTTTTTACTGAAAAAACTGGCAATCTCATCTGACTCAAATTTCATCTAATTTTGTTGATTTCAAAATATTGTTCGTTTATAATAAGACCAATTGAATAAATATATCGTTACGAAAACTCTCTTTATGTAGGAAATTTTACCCTTCATTCAATTCCTTTTATTTGACTAACTACTAAAGACCAAACTATTTTAGCAACTTTTTTTAGCAATATGTTCATTATAGCTAATCAAATATTTTTTCTTCCAAATTCAGTAATTTTATAAGTCATTGTATTGTTTATAGTTTCGGAGTATGCGGTTGTTGGGCAATTGGTTTGTAATGTTAATATTTGTCTATCATTTTAGATAATGTTGCCATAGGTTTTAACCAATATGTACATTTATAACTGTTGACATTTTTAAAAATAGTCAAGGTTCTAAACGTAGTCGAAGCGCCAATAATAATCGTATATCGTCTTTTAGTAAATAAGAAGAATTAATAATGTAGGAGACGGTGTTTCTGTTTTAAATCAAGCTTTGCCTTATTTATTATCAAAAGATCATTTCTGTAATGTAAGAAG
>DWLS01001613.1:0-20950 GCA_018246255.1 Pachliopta kotzebuea | reverse complement strand
TATGATAAGCAAACAAGGTCTCCGACAATAGTCCGAGGAATAAAAGAGCATATCAAAATAAAAAAAAAAAAAAATAACACTCTTATATTATTTATCTTATAATCTTCATTTTCTTTGTTATAGTTAATTAGAACTATTATTTATAATTTTATCGAAGTCATAACTTATTCAGTATGTGTACAGTTAGCGTATGTATTATTGACTATAGAAGATACTTATTGATATGGTGTGCGAGTACGGTATTAATGTACACTATACTACATCGGTCGTGTACTTGTATATAACAAATTGCTATAACCCAACTATAGCAAAAAGACACAGCAAAGCATGATTTTGACGTAAGAGCAACGACCATCTTGAGTTAGTGTAGTTTCGTAACAGTCCGTGTGAACCCCGTCGACGAAATCATTCCATCCAGCCGTCGAAGCCGTGTTCTCGGGGGTTTGGGATTGTGATTTTGTATAAATCTTTATAGTTATTGTGCCAACAACTATACAAAACGAAGGTAAGGAAATTATATAAGTTAATTTTTATAAAATAGTGTCGAAAACCTTTGTCAAACATATTTAGCGTTTATAGCATCGCTTTCTCATGGTTATAGTTTGTCTCGCTCTGTCATGCGGTACATCAGCATCGCCTTTATTTTCTGTCTCACTCAATCTAGTAATATAACACCGTTGTGCTCGTTCGTGTCACGTAAGATTTTTTTGTATTTTCTGTTGTATATTTAATATGTTCTGCTAAAACTTTATGCTCTTTACAAAGTATTAATATTATTATTTATAACGGCATATTTTTTTGGTATATATATTCATAATTTTATAAGTATTAGGTCGTGTTAACTTTCACTCTATGTATAGATAGGTATTGTAGATAAATATACGTAGCATGGGTAGATAGTTATAAGTATAGTCTGTAGATATTCAACATCGTAGTCTCAAGGCCGAAATACACAAATACTAACCTACCTATATGTACCTGCTGCCCGAAGAATAATTCTATAGTTTGAATAGAAATGTCGCGACTATAAATATATATTTAAAACCATTATGGAGCTTAGGTGAGTAGATATTGTGATTTCGATGAACGTTGATGAAGTTAAGTCGCTAAACCCCACTTGGATTGTAATAGTTATTATATTTCAAGATATTCGCTTATCGCGTTTGTAAACGACGCAATTTCATGTCGATTTTATAATAGTGTGCCGCTTGCCAACAACACCTCATGTAGGAACAAGTGTAATTTGAAGTACAATAAGATAACCTCAAAACATTTCATTTTTATGTATTAAAATTATTTCATCGATCGAACTTGCCGTAAAACATATAGTAACAGGTATTATGTTTTTGGTAAGTGTAAATGTTAATAATGTAAATGTCGTTGCTGCAGATAAAACTAATCGTCACGAGCGAACTGCTAAGCTGCTAGAAAGGATCTGCCGTGCCCGCATTATCTGTGATATACAGCTCAGCCTCTCGTCCGTCCTATAAGGTAAAGTTCATTAACCATCTAGAATAATACACTAATATAAATGTTTATATTATTATTTATTACTAGACTAACAAGAAATGAAAAATTTGACAGTGATTGATTTTAATACTGTTTTTAGTTGTGATCTTTGTTTTATTGCTTTACTGTTAAGTCTTAAATTTTAAAAATATACAGCAACAGCAAGTACTCATAAATTTTATTTGTTAAAGGGCTGGGCCACTCGGGGCAAGGAGGCGTATCCACAGCAGCTTCAGTGGTGATCTCACCCTGCCCTCTGCCATAGAGGCATAAAACACTGCTACCTGCTTTATTGACTGCATCAACTACGAACCATTGTTACTTAGTCTTTAATTGAAACAATATGCAATCTGTGAAAATAAGTATAATGCTAGATGGATATTGTAGAAAATTATTCTATTTATAAATAATTGTCTGATGTCTAATGTTTCTGTAATATTATGTGTTCCACATTTAATTAAGGATAATTGTTACTCCATTATTGATACTGTTACCGAACCAATGCAATGTAATTACTCCACCTTAATGTTGGTGGTAAACACAAATAAATTTGGTGCTTTTAAGCGAGTCGATGGGAAGAATGAAAGTCAGCAAATTAGTTTAAAAATGGTAGATAATAATATTTATAATGTAGAGTATGATGTTAATAGTATCCAACAAAACCAAATGATTGGCGACATGCCTAACTACTGCATTCCTTTAACAATTAACGCCATAACAGTCCAGGGTATCTCATACAGTGACCCATATTTCAGTAGCTTTAACTTAAAATATAAGATGGCGTTGGGTGCGCCAGAATATATGAACAAGTCTGATTACGCTTTTAAATCCTCTGTTTGTATTATAAATGAGCCTTGCATGGATAAGACGCAACTACTTAATGAAAAGTCTGTTCATGAAATAAGCAAAACGAAAACTCGAATGAATACTTATGATGAGAAGTCTGTTGAAATGTACCATGACAATAATACATCGAATGTTGATGACCAACATCTAACTACGAAGCGAGCCATAACAACATTTGCGAACGGTGATCTCACATTTGATGCGATGCTAGAACTAGTGGAGAACGAGCAAAAGATCATAAATAACATAAAGAAAAGCCAAGAGGTTGATTCTTGGGGTGTTCCTCTACGCTTGCGACTATGCGGCGGCGGGGAGAGTTCCTTGAATGCTGCTACTGGGTGGGGCAGCCCACCTACTTCTAACAATGGTAAGAACTATTTAGCTTATTTCACTTTTTCAGAATGAAAACCTACATTTTTTTTCTTAATATTTCTGGTTTGAATATGATAATATTAAAAGATATTTAATTTTTTTGAAATTTAATAAAAGTTATAGTCAACATTATTTCGGACTATTCATGTCCATTGCGGTAAATAGGCTCTTTTCAAAGAACATAAGTACATTTTTATTGTTATTACAGTGTAATAATCATGGATTAATATTTATTTTGGCAACTTATTAATCAGTAATGCTAAATGCACAATGAAATATGCATCTATTTTTTCCCGTACATATATTAATACATAAATTAATGTTTTAATCACATTAAAACATGAGAATAAACAAAAACAATGCTTGCTTTCATTTTATAATTGGATATTAATAACAATCATAAAACTTTGTGGTCCCATTATCAGCAAGCAATTGGAGTGGCAATTCCAGTGGCCAAACCAATAATGGGGCAAATAATACTCAGCAGTGGAACAACACATCACAACGGCCACCTACTTCACAAGCAGATAGTAAGTTTTGTTATAGTAACATGTTTAATAAAGAAGCTAAAATTATAAAACATTAATAATACTTCTGTTCTTTAACAGTGAATAGCAATAAGGGGAATGGCAATCAAATGCCCCCTACTAGTGCATCAGCAGCACAAAGCTGGCAAAATTCTCCTCCAAATATGCAAAATGCACCACCAAATAACAATGGTGCACCAGCAAGCAATGGTATTAGCATTTGTTAAGAATATAAATAAATATTTTTCATTGTCATGCCATATATATACTGTTTTTTTTTAATTTTTAGGTACAAATAATGCTGGTAATGGCAACAATGGAGGCAACAATCCCGCAAATTCATCATCTAATTCAAATGGGCCAGCTACAAATGGTAATAATGGTAACAATGCTAATACAACATCTTCTGCTAAAATTGAACAACTAAACTCTATGAGGGAAGCCCTGTTCAGCCAGGATGGTTGGGGAGGTGTAAGTATATTTGTATTTTTATACTTTTAGTAATAAATGTATTGTGTGTAAAAGTTTGCCAATTTAATATCATTGGTCTTATTATTACCTGTCATAAATAAAAGGATATTCCTTAAAAAAGAGTAACTCCTAGCAAGAACATTGATTAATTTGTTTTCTTTTTATTTTAGCAACATGTAAACCAAGATACCAACTGGGATGTGCCAGGTTCTCCTGAGCCAGGATCAAAAGTTGAGCCATCTGCTGGTGGGCCACCAGCTTGGAAACCAAACATAAATAATGGTACATTCCTTGGAACAGATTTATGGGAAGCCAATTTAAGGAATGGTGGACAGCCACCACCACAGCCTGCAGCCAAGACCCCTTGGGGACACACACCAACAACTAACATTGGTGGTACTTGGGGTGAAGATGATGATGCCTCTGATTCGGCTAATGTGTGGACGGGCCCTCCACCTCCACAGCAATGGCCAGCAGGACCTCCACAACATGCTCAACAGTGGGGAGTACCAAAAAAAGATGATTGGAATGCTTGGGGAGAGCCTCATAGGCCAGCTGATCCTAGATTAGACCCACATCGCACACAAGATCCACGTCAGCAACCACCCGACCCTCGTCATGAACTCCGTGGCGGAATTTCAGGCAGACTCAATGGTGACATGTGGAGTCAGCACCATCAACATACTGGTGGCCCTAACAAGATGATGCCATCTGCTGGAGTTAATCAATGGGGATCACAGGTAAATTATTTAAAGAAATAGAAAATGTTTATATTATGTACAGACAATAGCTGTCTTGACTTCATCTGCTTCTAGTCTTTTGTATTGTGTATTATTAATAAATATAAATAATAATCATCAATTAATAATAGTGTTTTGTAATCAACACTTATTGAAAATTGAATATGCAAGTGACAGTAAATTATTTTGGTATGTAAAATTTTAATGTCTGGTCAACCTTTTGTAAAAAATAACTACTTCTGATGCATTATATATACAAATTATTAACAGTTACAATAATCACCTTAAAGTCTACTTTTAATAATGGGAAAGAAAATTTTAGTACATATATATTAAAAATTTATTTTACTACATAATACACAATACAACTTATTTCACTTTAATTTTGCGAGGAAATGTAACGTGTAACCATAAATAAACTTTTTAGGGCCCTAAAGATCCAATAAAAGCAACAGGATGGGAAGAACCTTCTCCTCCAGCTGCAAGGCGTGGGTTTGATGATGGTACATCATTATGGGCTCAACGACCTGGAATAGGAATGACTGGTCGAGGCGCACCACAAGGGCCACCAGCTCCGCAAAGAATTCCGCCAACTGCTAGCAAACCGGATGGAGTGTGGGGTGCACATAGTCAGCGTAACGGCTCTTGGGAGGAACCACACACCCCTGGATGGCCTGATCGTGAAGTTGCGACTTGGCCGGATGCCTCAGGCCCAGGCCTTTGGCCCGTACCAAAGCCTAAACCTGCATGTCCCAGTGGCGGTTGGCCTGACGATATTGGTGAATGGGGTGGGCCAAAGTTGCCACAGAGTGGACCACTTGGCAAACAAATTCCCAAAGAAATTGTGTGGAGCAGCAAACAGTTTAGGTTTGTGCTTGAAATAAAAATATTAAAATATTTAATAGAATATTTATCTTGGATGTGATATAATCTCATTACTGGTTCAGACTTATCATATAAAACTTGATTGCAGGTATTTGGTTGAACTTGGGTACAAGAAAGAGGAAGTAGAGGCAGCTCTTCGCAGCCGAGATATGAACGCTGAAGAGGCTTTGGAGCTTTTAGCAGCTGCAAGAGGCGAAGGTTGGCGACGCGATGACCATTTCCATCATGCACCATTCCAACCCCCTACAGCTCCGGTCTGCCCATCACCAGCTGTCGTACAGAAGATGCTTAATCAACCACCACCGCAACCTGTACAACATCACCACTCTTATAACCCTAATAGGTTAGTATGATCTAGAAATAGTTATTATGAAATTTTTTCTTTATGTAATTACACATGAATTAAATATTGATTAAAAATATAATAGACTATTTACAATGTTGTTTTATATTTACAGTGGCAGTGGCAACAGTGGTACGCCAAGTACAGCACAGCTACGAATGCTGGTGCAACAAATTCAGATGGCGGTGTCTGCTGGCTATTTGAATCATCAGATTCTCAATCAGCCTCTAGCGCCACAAACGCTTGTGCTATTAAATCAGCTGTTACAGCAGGTATGTTTAGTAGAATTGATAAACAATAATTAGTTATTTATCCTAAATTTCTGCTCTGTAATAAAAATTTCTGTTTTTTTATTTATTTTTTTGGTATGATTTGTTAAACATTGATTATAGATAAAAGTGCTACAGCAATTAGTGCAACAACATACATTGGCGGTTCCAAAGGGCAACTCCTCACTCACCATGCAATACACCTTGCAAATATCGAAAGCTAAAAACCAAATCACAGCACTACAAGTGAGTATTTAAATTAATGTTATAATGACTTTCTTTTTAAAACAGCAATTTTAATGTCCCCACTATTGCAAATCAGGCCTACTCTTAAAAGGCGGGAGTTCAGGACATTTATCCTCCGAGTTAAGTGTGGCTATTTGGATGCCATGTTCATGAAAGCTCTTAATTTTTTAAATATGTCAATTTCCAAAAATCCTCACATTGTTTTTTCACTGAAAATTTATGCTCAGTAATAGAACCTTTGCATCTGATAAACCAAGTTATCTCTGTTTTTAATAACAAACTTGAATTTGAGTTCATTGTATGTAAAATTTTGCTAGTCTTGTTTATGCGATATATTATTTTCTGAAAATGTCACTGTCACAGTCTCTTAAAAATTTAATTTTTTAAATTATGTTAACAGAGCCAAATAGCTACCCAACAAGCTCTGTACATGAAGCAACAAGCAGGAGGGGCAGATCTTTTTAAGCAAAGTCATGATCCACTTGGACACTTGCAAAACAATTTCAATGAGATTAGTATCTCTAAGGATCCACAATCAGTAAGTTGCTGATTTTTTAGTGTTTTTTTTTTTATTTAATGAATTAAATCCTCTTGATTTGAAACATACATAAATGAAAGTTTTCAAACAAATGACATTGTAACAAAAATTTATTATGAACGATAAATGTTGATATTTTTGTGATGAAGCATGATTGGTATACTTTCTTAGTGTTTTTAGGTGGTAATTGTAGGTTTTTAAGATTCAATTCAAATTGGTTTAAGTTGTACCCAGTTTTAAAGATAAAAATATTTACAGACAAATATTTCAAAAGATAGTTTTTTTGTAGACCATTTGTATATTGGGCAATTTTTTATCTATCACAATTGTCATAATTGCTAAATCGTGCTTGCCCAGAATATGGTGACTTTCAGATATTGACAGTTGGAACACAAATACAGAACATATACTACATATGACACTATCATTTTAAATTTGATTAATAAATCTCTTACTTAATCTACTTATATAACAAGTAATTATTTAGGCTTATGGTGCAAGTGGCAATCAGCAGTCGCGTCTAACCCAGTGGAAGCTGCCTTCCCTAGACAAGGACGGCGAGGGTTCAGAGTTTAGCAGGGCGCCCGGTACTGCGAAGTCAACAACCAGTCCTCAGCTGAACCAACTTGGTTTACAGCCTGATACGTAAGGATGATGATTGTCAATTTTTTTTTTGTTTAGTAATTATGACTTTTATTGCATTCGTTTTCAAGACAGCTCAAGGAATAGACACCAATGTAAAGGAAGATATAATGAAAAAAAAGTCATTACGTCATTTGTACTGACAGAATTCACATTGGGTTTAAAATTAAATGCATGGATATTTTACGTGGTATATAACTTTATAGTGGCTATATTTTTAGATTTATATGGCATAAATAAACCATGAAGTTCAACAAATCTGAGAAATATTTAAGCTCCAAAGTAAAGGACTAGGTCCTAACCTTATTGTTGTAAGCAATAATAATTACTTTTGCTATAATTTTGGTTTTGGTTGTGGTAATATTAATAGAGAATTTACTCTGAGATAGTTCTTTTATTTTTGTTTACAGAACATGGGGAGTTGGACGCAGTTCTGAAGGTTGGGGTGATAGTGGAGCTGATGTTGCCGACGGCAAAGACGCATGGGGATCGCATCCGTCTCACCAGCCTGTATACGATCTAGTACCCGAGTTTGAACCTGGCAAACCATGGAAGGTAATAATTTGTTTTCTCATTTTATATTTTTATTTTATTTTGGAAACTTCTAATTATATTTTCTATACTTGAATCATAATGAAGGGGTATAAATATAATATTAATATTAACAGGGCAATCAAATGATGAAAAATGTGGAAGATGATCCGGCGATGACACCTGGCTCGGTGGTCCGTTCGCCACTTTCTTTAGCTACAATTAAAGATACAGACATGTTGGGAGGCAAAACTTCGCCTCCGGGAGGTGAACGCCTCCTTTCCAGTTCGACATGGAGTTACGCACCTCCAGTAACCAACTCCAGCACCACTGGAGCTGGGCTAAAATCAGATGCTTGGGGCACAAAACCTAAGCCTGCGCCTCCGGGTCTAAACAAAGCCTGGCCACAGCATCACATTAATCAAAGGGCAATACCTTCTTGGCAGGCATCTACTTGGCTGCTTTTGAAGAACCTTACAGCACAGGTTAGTTTTACTAAAACTTTTAATAGCTTTATTTCTTTAACATTATTAGCTAGCATACAGAAGCTTATATAATAAGGTTTAAATGTTTGTTTTAAAACATATTTTAAAATTATTTGCTCAAACTTTCACATATGTAACCACCATTGTGTTTATATAAAAAAAAGCCAATAGTAAACATGGATGGTAATTATTTCCTTATTCTGTATTAATCTGATATCAAAATAATTGTAATAGAATGTTTTGACATTTAGTGCACTAAACAAATGATTGTTAAATTATTGCCATATATTAAAATTTAATACAACTGATGTAATTTTTTATTCCTTATACAGATTGATGGATCAACATTGAAAACACTGTGCGTTCAGCATGGTCCCCTGCAAAATTTCCATCTTTATTTGAACCAGGGACTCGCTCTTGCTCGTTACTCTACTCGTGAGGAGGCTGCTAAGGTAAATCTTAATTTAAGGCCATGAAATGTATTTTATTTCATAAGAAATGATTAATTATTTATAAAGTGTAATAGTAATATATCCTCCATTACTAAAACTACAAATTATATTAGATGAAAAAAATATGTAAATGCTGCTGTATTATTTCAGTATTTTAACTGTTTCTTATGTTTAACACTTTCAATGCCATTACGGTCAGTGCTGACCGACAACGAATTGTCTCTATAGGCCAATGAAGTATGGTAGATGTAGTAAAATTTTGCCTTTTTGTATTTATTAAATACATGTATCCAATATCAAAATACATTATTAAATTGTCAAAAGTGAATTTTAGTCGTCATTAATGAATATATTAGATGTCGGACAGTACTGACCGATGCGGCCTATGAAGACGAAAAATCGACTTTCTTTTGTGGAGGGCCGCGCAGGTCATTGCGTCGGGTTCTCTCCCATTACTTCTCAGCTATGTGTTCTGCCCCGCGTTTACGCAGTGGTCGCCCGAATTTTAATGTGGGACACCGTTTCATCGTCTAACTGTATATAAACTTTTTTTCTCGAAGAAAATTTCCACTCCTAAGTATTTTTTTTCTGAGTCCTTTAAGTTTTCTAAAACCAACTTCATTTGGTGTAACTGGAGGGTCATGCGGTATAATGAGTATAGAATTTAGTTTGATAACATTGCCCTACGGCCAGTAAGAGTGGATTGAAAACACTCCTAAAACGGGGTCACCAATGACCGACGCGGCCCAAATGGAAAGTCTAGATGTCGACCAGCACTAACCGACGTGACCTGAACTCCCGTTCAGGTTCATTTTCCCAAATGCGACTTTTTTACTGGCAGCCAACGTGTTAAAACATTCGGAAGTTTAGCTTTATGGCTTTTCTTTATTATTTTTAACCTAAAAAAAATTGTTATTTCAGGCGCAGATGGCTTTGAACAACTGCGTGCTGAGCAACACAACAATCTTTGCGGAGTCTCCCGCTGAGTCAGAGGTTCAATTGATATTGCAGCATCTCGGCTCTGGAGGTGGTGGAGGTTGGCGTGGGGGTAAGGATGGATGGGGATACCCAGGTTTGTGGCCTGATCAACATGAACAACGGGCCACACCTTCTTCACTGAATTCATTCTTACCTCCCGATTTGCTCGGTGGTGAGTCGATATAAGACAGGGAATCACCAGTCTCCGCGGATCGACACCAACTGTAATCTCCGTGAGGCCATGGATATGAAGATCACGACGCAAACGTTGCTGGGATTATTTCAGTGATTATAAAAAACTATTCAGTGAGTTATTACTATTTAATCAAATGTTTAACTTATTACTTGATGTTGATGTCCAAGATCCCTGCGAGGTGGGGCCTGGTTGTATGCGCTACATTCGTGCATATATCGATTTGTGTGTAGTGAAATTTATTTGTTAGTTGTTATCAAGGCCCCATCTGCCGCAATCCTATGTACAACATCCTAGCAGCGGTTACGGCGTGTCGCCGAAATATGTTAGGTGTCTAGTTTTAATTACGCTTCGTCGTCCCCCCGTACGCGGTAGGACGTAATTTTATTCGCCTAGTCAGAGAGTATCGGCCGCTTCCTGTCGCGGAACCCGACCGGAAGCGATCGCTGTAGCAAACTGTCCACAATTCTATTATCTACTGTGTCGTAAGTGTTCATGTAGATTTAGTGTACATAAGAATTATACATATACAACGGCAGACATATAATGTATCGACGGTTATTGTACCTATATGAAGTATATTAGGTTATGTCGGAGCGGGCTACAGCGTGGGTGAAACTCAACCAGCCCGCTCGCTGTTCTTTATCGTTGTGTCAAGCGTGCTCGCGCTCGCATTGTCAATCCGTTTAGTGATCAAAGTTATGGTCGCGTTCGGTATTGTGATCGCCTGCGGTCATATTCTTGTTCGTAATTATCCATCGGCTCGCTAATCTATTACGTTCTAAGTTGTGATCGTGGGTATGGTCATGGTTACTCTCGTTGTGAGCACACTCATATATATAAGCGTCGAAAATTTTCTTCACGTTTGCATTGATTTCGGTCGTGAGTGTAATGTATAATGATCACGCTCGCTCGCCGTCATGATTATGGTCGCAATCATGATTATGTTCGCGGCCATGTTCGTGATCGCGCTCGTGTTCGCGGCTCGCTCCTGTAATTACCAAATAACGTAAGGTATATCGGATGTAGAGTAGTAGTTGCGTCGCGGGCTACCTCAGTCACTCGTCCCGTGGCCTTATTTTAGTCTGTATTTATTTTTTGTTGCGCTCGAGGGCTGTTGCTGTTTCGCCCTACGAGCGGTTGCGTTCCGAGTTTCTTTCGTGTTTTTTTTTTTATTTTTATTTTAATTATAATTTCTAGTTTTGTGCATACTGAATTTATTTTAATAATTTATTCTGTTTCTGAATTCTCATTCGCGATGAGCCCTCGTTTTCCATTAGTGATATTTGATCCAGCAATAAACGTGTAAGTGCATTTCGCCCAATATAATTTGTTTTTAAAATTAGTTTGTAATTATTAAGCGTGTAACAAATTTTTGGAAATGTTGAGATTGGAAGTGCATTCTTGTAGAGGTAAAATTCCTTTAAGCCGTATAGTCTGAGGCGGTTGAGGGCGTAGTGCGGAGCCGGCTGCACCGCGCACCGTGTGCCGCTCACCGCTCACCGCAATGGCAATCGCAAACGCAATCCATTATCCTGTGATGTAAAGTATCTTGCCTAATGTAAGGATAATCTATTTTGTTGGAGATACGGCAGTAGGCGCGGCGGTCGGCCTCCGCCGGAGCTGATGTTTCCCCAAATTTTTTCCAGTATTTGTGATTCAAGTGCCACTTTATGTTTAATATATGAAACGATTATCTAGATTATACGATTATTGTAAGGGTAACCTAATATATTAAATTGAAAATTGTTTTATCATTTTATATTACATACATTTGTGAGAAGTGTTATAAAAGTACTATAATTGACAGTAATTTAAAATATTACACTTTTGTGTATAGGTAAGGATAAAGTTCTAACTTAAATTTAGCCATATCAATATCTATTTAATAAAAAAAGATTTGTGGTATTTTCTATAGGCTCAATTTGAACGTTATTCAAAGTGACATATGCTTTAGATATTCTGTTAATAATATACTTGTAGCTGTAGGTCTCCAGGTATTACATCATTCTAGATATAAGTTAACACTTAAGTCCTATCGTAGGTTTCTTTAAGCATACTATTGATATTTTGACGGCAACGATTCGCACGTTTTAATGGTGTATATTTTCGTTACGATAAATTTTATTTACATTTTTATTTACTCTTTAATTTATTACGGTGTGCCACAGAGATACTCTGCCAAAATATATCATAACCAACACATAATATAACGGGATTAGCGAAATAATGGCGAGGTTAGTTTGATGGGGTCGGTGTGCGTGCGGCGTGGTGCGTTACCGCTGACCCCGGCTCCCGCCTGGCCCCTGCCACCCGCCCTCTGATGTGACCCCCGGGCGGCCGCACGCCTCCGGCCGACACGGACCCACCACGCTTTACGATTGAACAATCGACAACACAAGGCGAACGACTAATGTGTACATTGTATATGAAGCATCTTCCAGTGATCTTACGATTTAAAAAAAAAGATAACGTTTGTTAGTACTAAGTCTAGGCGTTTAAGTGATCGCTGTACCTTATCGAGCAATCGCTCGGAGACTCTTCACAAATTAATGAAATAAGTTATGTGAGAGTGTGGTGTTGAAATTATTATATAGTGCGTTTTTAAACTCTTTGATCGCTTCGGACTCGTGGTAGGTGTAGATTTATAAATGTCTCGCTGTACGAAGTGTCCACGTAGAGAGGAAATTGCGTATTAACACAACCTATACACCGTGATAGTGGGACCGATGATCGATGTTTAAAATGTCATTATATTTTTGTTTGCGGTATACTCTGTTGCCTTATTTTTAAAGTTTTAAAATGTTCACAAATTTTCTATCCTGCATATAAATAATTAACCTTCTAGAATATTCGCTACTATATGGCGACCTATTTACGCTGTAATAAAATTAGACTGTACGAAATACACTATGTTAAAGGCAGGGTTTATGCAATAGGAACACAAAAATTTAGTTTCACTGGTAAGGGCCATAACGTGACTATAGCGCGTTCGTTTAAATGAAGAGAGGATCTTTCCATTCAGAACCAATTTCAGGTACATAGCGTTGAAAGGTATAGCTAATGGGCGATGTCAACAATGGTAGTAACCAACGTAGATGTAAAAAATAGAGAGGGGTATGAATAAAGTTCTGACGGGAGCGTGAAGGTCCCTGGCCCTTACAAGATGAGGGGCCATAATGACCACTTGTCAACGCGACGTTAATGTTAGGTGCCAAAGAGTGAGTATCAAAGATATGATAAAAGTATCCGGAACAATACGGTAGCATCTTAAGCAGATGATATCTTCCAAAATTAATTTGAAATTATTTTGCGGTACGGGTTATTGATCTGATGTTCCTAAACCATTCGTGTTATTTCTACGCAACAATAGCGCATGCAGTTTTTTTTTACATCCAATGTCAATTCTATTGTTGTCGAGCTCAAACGAGTGGAGGGTGGTTTTATTTCATAGAATTTAATGAAAGTATGTTATTTTGAATATAACATTATTATGTCCGAACTGAAAATTCGAACGAGCCTTATCCGGCGTTCATTTGGTCTAGTGAATTTATAACAGCAATAAAGATCGTTATTTTATGAGGAAAAAAAAAACAATTTTTTAAATCTTAGAAGTGTGTGTGGTAGTAACGGAAAGTATAATAATCCAGTGCCCATTAGAATACGTTGTCCATAGAGTAAAGACGATTAAGTCACGCCTTGAAATTTTTAGTCAGTTTAAACAGTACTTAATGAGTATGTTATATGGTAATGAGACGTAGTGTAAGCGTTGTATTGTGGTGTAGTGGTGTTAGGTTTTCGGTAGGAGTGCGGACCTGACGGGGTCGCGTGCGCAAGGTTGTGAGAAGCGGCGCCCGCACCGCGTTTAACTGAATCTCCTCTCGGTTCACAATGACTGCTTCATTATTTGCTCTACACAATTGCGCCATGTGCAATTTAGTCTGTGTTATTTTATTACGTTGTTGTATATTTATAACTTACACCTATACATGTAATATGTATATATTGTGAAAAAAAAATTTTATTCTTTAACGATTTTTAATACGCTTCACGCTTTCACTTTTTAACAACAATTCTCGTGACTTGTTTCTGTTATTTAGAGTAAATTTACGTACCTAAAAGTAATTATAATAATTATCATAGTTATTAATGTAAGAAAGTAATGATAATAAATAACTTTAAAAAATTAAAAAAAAAAAAACAAAAAAAAAGGTAAAAAAGAAAAGCAATTAAAATAAACCAATGATTGTGCCTCAATGAACTGTGGTACGTTACCGTAACTGATGGCAGGTGTAATCGTTTCCTTCAGAGATGTTATTGAGAGAGTGTAACGGATTCCGCGCTGACACCGGTCCCGGCCGGCCGTAGACAATATGTGAGGCTGCGAGCAACGGGGCCTCCGCCACGCCTTGTGTATTCATAAATGAGCTTAGCTGTTTTAATTTTTATCATAAGTGTTATGTCATCAATCAACATTTTATATATACATCTATCTGTACATATTTTTAACGTTTTATTTATTTATTATTTGGTTTTTCACGGAGTTTACCCGAATTATTCGCTTAGTTGCTTCTATAAAAGTATCGTATGTTAGTTCCGGTTCCATAACACTTCTTTGTATGCCAAAGTCGACGTCCCATTGCCATCAACGACCACTACGTTCTTAGTTAATCACGGATCTCTATCATTACAACAAACTTGATCGTACAAATGGGAGCCATTTTGTTTATACAGTCGCTGTCGAGGTCGTTCCATCCAAGCTGCTCTGGTGTTATTTAGCTCAAGTATTCGCATAGTAGTTTGCTCATAATATTGTTGTTATTTTTTTTTTATATTTTTCTTATAATTCTTATTGTAAAAATGATGAAATTGACTCCATTACACGGAGTGATATTTAAAAAAATCTTCTTAAACATTTTTATTTTTTCGCGACGTGGCTATGAGACGAGCAAAGCATTCACTTAATTGATGGTAAGTTATACGCTTACCCATAGCAACGTAGCGCTGGTTAAGATTATATGTACACAGCAAGAGCATCACATTGCGCTCGTCGCCTTGAACGTAAGTAAGTCACAGTAAGAACTGGAACACAGTAATTTTTCTACATCACAATTTGTCGGCTGCAATAGGAGCTGCTGTGGTAACTACTTAGACAGTCTTAACGGAGACCTACCACCAGTAAAAACATCTACTGTATTAGCTTTTATCATTTTAACGGTCTGTTATATTAGATTACGGCTACCTAGTAGGGAATATGCATGTTTCAAACGAGGGTTAATTTTTTTTTATTCCCATTAAGTCTTATTATTTTCTAATTAAATTTTACTTACCAAGGCAGAAAATAATTTTTAAAAAACTGGTCTTTTTAAAAGACTTTAAAAGTATGGTTTAAAATATTTGATTCACGTTTAAACGTTTGTTGAAAAAAAGCCCCTTAAACAAAACGTCTGTGAAATTTTGTACAATTGAAGAAATACAAGTTTATCGATACGTAGTCTTATGCTATGGGGACGTTTTCAGTGCATCAAGTTAACAAGCGCTTTAATATTTTTTATCTTTTAAATATTGATTATTGTTTTATCAATGAATTATGATAAAAAAAATACATGCAGATTTCCTATTGAATATCCGTTATTAACCGCCTGAAATATTTCTTTTTAAACCACATTTATATAAATTTTTACAAAATTCTTAAGCTTTAAAGAAAATTTTAAAATGATGTATTAGGTTTTCAATGAAAGAGCTGTGTGAGGTTTTATTTAGAAGGAGCCAATGAGCCTAATAAAAAGTTATTCGCAGTACAACTTCTCGTAGGGACCAATGTATGTATCGTACATACGCTCGGTTTGTTTTACAAGACGTCCATGTTTCCTTTCGCTATACTCTTTTCGCATTCAAAAAGACATTCTCATATTTATTTAAATTCGCTCGTAACTCGTCGAATTGTGATAGTGTACAATACTGGAGGGCCTTTATAATTTGATATATGAAAAGTTTGCTTGTTGTCTTTGTTTATTATATATTTTTGTACGTTGACGCTGATGTCCTAACAATAGAAGCGCGTAAGGTGATATCTACAAAGAAACTAGTCTTCCTTGTTTACGAGGGTTGGTGGTCGTGAGGGAGAGGCGTCGGCGAGAGAGGCAATCATTCCTCTAGTCTAGTTACGTGGTGCGGTTAAGTGAATACCAAATATAAATTTATGAAGGCTTTGATGTTAGTTGTATTGTAAGCGGTAAACATAGATTCGGCCCGAGCAGCTTGGAACCTAAGAAACTTAACGAGGGAATGGTTGGGTAGTATTATTATAATGCATTTATTTCTCTTTTTGTCATAGTCACTCAAGAATATATTTAATTATTGAGCTAATGCCTAAAATTGGAATATCAGAGTTTATTTAGGATGTTTCATATTTTACATTTTAGTGTTTAAATATCTAAAATTTACCTTAATTATAGTAAATGGATTTTTGTATTATTGGTATATATAGCTGTAAGATAAACGGTGTTCTTGATGAACACAACTGATTAATAAAAATAAAAAAAAAATATAAAAAAAATGTACTGAGTGACTTTACGTGTAAACAGAGCGGGCCATTGATTAAAAAAAAATGTTGAACTAAGCTAAATTCTCTACATGGTAATTTTAAATAAATGTGATTGCTGCGAATATTTTTAACTGCTATATGTATAGATATAATAAGGTCAGTAAGTTGACATGTACCCCGTATTACACTGGGCAGTAAACAGAATCAGTAAACGGAAGCAATATTCTGGTAGGTTGCGGGCTCAGTGCGCGCATGCCCATCACCGTATGTAGACTGGGTGTCATACCGTCACCATACACTGTGCCAGCTAGTAGCCCAACCACCACCACTGTAGCAACCAGGGATGCAATCGCACCATACCTCTTGTATAATGCCATCTCAATCGTCGGAGTTTATTTTTAATGTAGAGCCTGTAGTAACCGTAAACATATTCAACCTATTGTCTTGTTCTCTATATAACGATTATTTATGTATGTATGTACGTATGTGTATTAAGGCCAAAACCCCTATCCCCAACTCCCCCACCTCCTCCCACCTACGGAATTGCAGTTAATTGATGCAGTAGACTCCATTGCTGCTCGCTAACTACACAAGACACTGCTTCTCTAGTCTGTCTCGCATTCGAACATCGCTTTAAACTAGCTTTTGATATCGAGCATAATTTTTTTTTTTGTTTTGTTATTAAATCATCATATCCTAATAAGAAACTAGTTATTATTCGTATTATTTCTTTCATTAGATCTCTGTTGTACCTGTGTGAAGTTGTTTATAATCAATGTTCATTTGTACTGTAAGAGAAGAGAAGAGAACTCGTTTCGACGTCTCCGTACTTTGATATACGTAATAACGTAGAGCTCCAAACGACCAAAATTTGTGTATTATTATCTCACAAGTATAATCCTCACATTATGTCCAATTGATAGCGAAAATGTTATAAATACTCCGCGCTCTTAAATTAGTCACATTTGTACCTTGATCGTACTTGTACCGCGTCACGAGTACTGAACCTTAAGTGAGTGAGGAAACGACTAATCCAATTCTGATATATACTTAATTTAAATTTTGACAGACTGATAGCTGTGATTAAGAAAAAAAATATTTTTAATATTATCCAGTGAGTCGGATGAAGAGTATTTATTTTGTTAGAGGTTTCCTACTGCCAGCGACACGTATATGTATGTGACGAGACATTACCGCTTCGCATATTTTTTTACTTTAGTATTGTATCGTAGAGCGTGAAGCTATAGGACGGACGGCCGCATTCGAAGGGTGTTGGTCTGAGACCCTCGCCACCCCATACTCCCCCCCCGCACAGTTCCATCACCGTCACAACTGAGCTGGTGCGTGAAGCCTCCGGCAGCGGTTCCATTAGACATGACATCAGCTGTTACGCACAGAGACTGAAATGCCACATTGATTGATTATCATTACCACCGATGTCATCTGAATAAAAAAAAAAAATAATTATTTTCTTAGTGTTTCGATCTTTAACGTTGCATATCGACTAACATTTCTATTTCGAATGATTTATGTTGTATTCATATCCGTAATTTTCATAATATTCGTTAGGTTTTTGATATTAATAAATGTCGCTTAAGTTAACATAATAATCGAAAATTGTTCGGATCGCCTTCAGTACGTGTGAGTGAGTGTAGGACGTCTCTCCGTAGCGGGTGAACGATTGGCGTTGTTTAATGATAAAATATATTTTTCGGTACCACCTTTGAGTTAAAGTACAATGTAGTTATATAAAAAGCGTGTTTCAATGGTATAATTCAATTTAAACAATATCAAAATAATCGGTAAGTTAGTGTGTAGTTTAAGGCTGTCTCGTCTCACGTTACAAACCATTAATGTAAAACTCCTCGATATATATTCGTATTGGACATTTATTAAACTAGGCGAAATACTAAAATTTTTCATAATTATTAACAGTAATATAAATGTAAAATGAACTTTTCTGTGCAAATTAATCTCTGTGATGGGAAAATATTATTCTAAATATCTCTAGTATTAATAATTGTAAATGTAACGTGCGCGGTTGCCCTACAGCCGAGCCGTTGTGGCCGCCGGATACTTTTACTATTACAACCGCGGAATCTCTCGAACGCACTGGAAGTGGCCCCGGCGTCCGCGACTGCGAATCGCGCTTGTTATATTGCGCTAATAAAAAGTTGAACTTTTCAGTCTTTTCGCGCAAAAGGTTGTGTATTAATTTTTACGTAGTACAAATGTGTTCGCAATTTGATTGCTGCTGTAGTGTTCCTTTGTTCTCGTGTAACTTTCTCGGCATTTATTTGTAACTCTCGTATTCTCAATATGTATTTTAATGTAATGTGTTAAATTGTCGTCAGTATACATAAAGTGCCTCCCGCCTTAAGCTGAATTTACGCATCCTCCTCTGGATGGACGGTGAGCCAGCTCTGTGCTGCTCCGGCGCAGCGTTGGCGGCGTCACGCTCTTGTATATCTTTATTACCTCATTCAGTAACCTCACATATAATCTGACTATTGTATCGACTCTCCGTACTTATGAAACGCACAGCACTGTTATTCGGTACACCCACCCTCTTATTGAATTCGTGGTTCGTTTAAGTTATTTTAAGGTTTATAACGGCGTGTCGTATCGTAACGTAACGTAACGTGTGTATCGTATAGTTGATATATTTTATTGTTATTTTTCTGAAACTACCTAGAAGCAATGTATTTTACAAACAAAGCAGGAGAACAATAATTATTATGTAAGTGTAATAGTTAGTGAATTTAAGTGTGCTATTTTCCATTCCAGAACTCAACGATATCTATGTTCTTGAAATACTTATGTTCGGGTTTTAAAAAAAAAAAAGATGTTATTAATGTATTGTATAATTAAACTAAACCTTATGTGATTGAAATGCAATGTTTAGAAGTATTTTTATTCTTTATTTTTTACCATTAAATAATAGTTAGTAGAGATCTATTTGAGAGTCTAATGTATCAATTATTTGTAAAGTTGGCTGTAACTAATTAGAAGTTACAATAAGTAGACATATTTTAATATAAACATTTGGAGAAAATTTTATGTAGACAAATAGTTGTTTTGATCATTATGTGAAGTGTTGTAATGGTATCGTGTCGGTATCGTATCGTATCGTATGTCGTTAGCGCAATGTACGCACAACGGTGAGGCGGGTCGGGAGGCGCCGCGCACGCAGCGCCCTGCGCCCTGCACCCAGCACCCAGCCGCCCCTCGACCTGCAGACCCTCGACTCTCACTGCACAGCACTGCTAGGCTAATTCAGTTATCGCGTAAGGATATTTTTTTCTTACATTTCATAAGAGTAATGTTTATAGTATAGGCAATAATTAACGTTTAAACAACATAAAGTCCCTATGCAATCGAACTGACGACAGAAACGCGTGTTATATTTGTGGCCTCTTTATAAATAAATAAGATCTAAGTTACATGTTAAAGAAAATTAATTTTGCTATGCACAGAAATGATACTCAATTAATTGCCAAAAAGTTATATGTATATTCATAGTTCAACAATATTTCTTTTGGGCATATTTACTTTGAATTTATGCAAAACTTAGATTATGAGTAAGTAGGTTGTAGACTATATGTAGAGTGGATGCATATATAATATATCTATATATTTAAAATAAGATGAATTTGAGATGTATCAATTTCTTGTATCGTTCGTAAGTTTAGATAATAAATGGGTTTAGGCCATACTTCGGCTGGTTTGATATGTATGTTATCTGATTAATTGTAAAAAATAAAAAACTAATAAAAAAAATGTGCGTTTTATTTCAAACCTCTTTGCCCCTCCCCTCCCGCACCCCGCTTCTTAGCAGTCCATGGTATTTATAACCAGAAATCACTTGAAAATTTCAATACCAATAATGTTAACTAAATGAAAGGATAAAGATTAAATGTTTCAAGATCAAATATTGATCTGTAATTAAAACTTAACGTGGCGCTGTTTAGTATACATAGTTGTTATACATAGAACCACATTGCGCTCATCGCCCTTAACCCTCTGGCTGCTAAAGGCGCATATATACGCTCTCACAAATCCATCAATATATACCACATTCGCTGCCAAACACTCGGATCCGAGTACATAGGGTCCATAGTTGTGCCCCCAAAACAGGTTTGAAAAAACAGTTAACTCAATTTCCTTTTTTAAACAATCATTTATTTACCACATACAATCGTTTACATGTACGTCGATAAATAAGATTTCAAAATAATTGGTTTCCATAGATGATATATTTATGTGGCAGTGAATGTGATACGAAAAGCATATATATATAGTTTGCATTCCTCACACATGACCACACCTTGCGTTCTGGCACAAACTTCTCTCTTTTCATTCCTCCACACACTTCT
>DWLS01001612.1:0-20953 GCA_018246255.1 Pachliopta kotzebuea | reverse complement strand
TCATTCTTGTATATAACTTATGACCATAATAATTATTATTATATGACATAAAACGGCAGTATCACTATAAGATCACTAAAATTTAATTCATTTTCGTTTTTGCTTAATTAAATATAAATTGATACAAAGAACTATAAAAGAAACTCTGAGGCAATCTGATAATTATGTATTAAAAATTACAGTATTGCAAAAGTTTTTTGCAAAATTTGTATATAATAAATACATTGTATATATCGAGGTTTCAATTTACGCTCCAATTTATTTTTATAACATCGCTAGAAGCACACCGATAACCAACTGAATTGTCCTGTTATTTTATTAATTTTATATCCCAATTTTAAGACGGATTATATAAAGTAGATTTAAACATAACTTTAAAGGACAAACGAATTTTTATCAACGTTTGTATAAAAGTAAATGTAAAGATAGTCCGGCGTATGCCTGTGATTCATTAAAAGACGCGTGCATTACACCCTTATTAGTAGAGTGTATGGTTTAAGGCAAAAAAATAACGGAACTGGAGAAGAGTAAAATTATATATAGGTACTATGTATAGTAACAAGGAATTAAGGAATAAGTTTTGATATTTTGGAAATATGTTGCCTATAAGACAATACATAGAAATAAATCAAATTAGTTTGTTAATATATATATTAAATATATATTTTAATTGTATAATCCTAATTAATATTTGTATTTTACAATACTTGAAAATAATGAGGAAAAATGTTACTTCATAAATCAATAAATAAGGTAACCATAAAGTTTTAATGATTTGCGAAGTAATATCTTCGTAATTCTAAGTTAGCACTACATCACAAGTTTAAAAAATAGATTAAATATATGACCACGTTCAAAATAATGTATAGCAAGTAAATAAAATTTCTGATTATATCAGAAGTTCACGTTGCCGCCGGTAGGAATATATCGGAGAAATAAAAAAAAAACAATTTTGATTATAATCAACAAATGTAAAATTGTTGAGGTATATCAAACATATCATATTAGCTTATTATTTTGATTTAAATATAAATGAAGAAACAAATATCTACAACTTATTCTTACTTATAGAGGTTTAAAAAAAGGGAAAGAAGCACAGTCACTTTTTCTAACAGAGCATCTTATAGCCCTTATTAGGATTCTTTGCCTTATTCGTAAAGAAAAAACTTATGTGTCAAATTCCGGCACCAACAAAAATTGTACAGGATATTGTTTTAGTTTTGTTTGCTAAAAGATACAATAATAATTCACTGGTATTGAAATAAATATTACAAGTGAAACGAAATGAAATGCCATGTACCGGGGTCCAACGTTAAAGGTGATTTAATGAAATGCGTTAATCTTTTAAGTCAGTAATCATTTAATAATTTTTAATGTCTTAGTTTTAGGTAGAACAATTCACGCTCTAGCAAGATTTGGAGATGAATTGTATTTAGAGTCTCTCTCCGATTGTGTTACTCTAAGGACACTTAACGCTGCGGAGTCGGCGTATGCTATGGTTAAGCTTAATAAAAACTTTTTTTCCTATTTTAACTACAACTATTATTCAACTAAAGACAGTGAAGGTCTGAAATGTAAAATTTCAATGAAATCTGCCTTAAATTCTTTTAAGTCGCCTGCACATATGGACAAGCAAGTGGAAAACCTAGAAATAAAATTAGATCCTGAGCAGTGTAAACTTATCTTCCAGTTCAAGTGTAAACATGGAATTGTTAAAACCCATTTTGTATCTACTTTAGACTCTAAAGCAATAGAAGCTGTGTATACTAAGGATTTTGCACCTAATAGGTATTGTACATTTTATAAACTTATTTATGCACCATTCATAAAATGGTTAATTTAAAAAAAATTGTTTAATGATTTCAGGATAACATCATCACAAAGAATACTTTCTGAAGCCATTGGAAACTTTCAAAGTTCAGACGATGAAGTTACCTTAGAAGCACTTTCACAATCAATATTTGTAAGAAACTATATTGACACAAATGTAGATTTAACGAAAGTTATTAGGACTCAAATTAATATTAAACCATCTGAATTTGTAAGTTACACAATTGGTATTGAAACAGTAGTCACATTCACAATGAAAGAGTTTAAGGCATTGTTAGCATTTGCAGAAGCTCTTAGCCTTCCTCTTCAGCTACAGTTTGAAACAACTGGTAAACCAATAGTTTTCATTGTTCACAATGGTTCAACATTTGAAGGACATTTCGTTTTAGCAACATCTAAACCAGAGAATTCCTCAGAAATGTTACCTCAACATAATACATATGTTGAACGAAGTAAACGAAAAGATTCTAGTAATGCACCAGGTTCTGCAAGTAAAAAGCCACATCTAGACATAAATATATCTCGATGCCTTGATGAAGACTCACATCTCTTTAATTTTATTGACATCCCTGATGATCCCCAACTTCCAAAAGCAAAAGCCTGTGATAGTAACATTAATTTAGAAAAGATATATAATGGTATTGAAGAAATGGATTGTGATAATATACCTGCTTCACCTACCTCGAAAACAATGATACAATCAGTATTCAAAAGGTGTTTCGAAAGTACTTTTGATCCAAGGAGCATACAAAAGGTAATCCTAGCAGAAAACTCAGACAGTGAATAAAATTTATGTTGTTTATGTTTGTATTTATCATTTATGTTAACACTAAAAATGTGGGGCAGTATTAAAATATAGACATCAAAGGTATTTACTTAACCTGTGCAATAAAACCAATCTTTTTCCCATAGTTGTTCCATTGTTAATATAAAAAAGAGATTTGTTTAATACAGGCAATTACTTGCCTAGACTACTTTCATCAAACATTGGCATGAACCTTTATCACAAATCAGAATTATTATTGTAAGTGGCCCTTTATACATAAAACACTACATTATGTATGATGTAAGTTATCAGCTAAACTTATTACATTTAACGAGGAATTTGAAATTTACCTTCTTTTTTTTAATTGTAGATGTAAAACTTATTACAGGATTTGTTAGGGTGCAAATAAAAAAATATTAGCACTGCATTATGTTTTTATAGTAAAAATATACATACACAAACAAAATTGTACACACATCACAAATTTTTGAAGGCTTAACTTTTTTTTCCATTACCTCATTTAAAAACGGCACAATTTAAGTACTCTTTGAAAGTGAATTTAATCGAAAAACTAAACGGCGATAATAATTTAACAGAATTCCAAATCTATAATCACCTTCAAAATAAAACTTTTCGTTCATTTCGTATGTGTATATTCAATAACAGCAAACTGCAACATCACATTGTATCTATGAATTGTCATCCATTAAATAATTTTTATGCTTGTAATTTCATTTTATACAAAAATTACCAAAAGCTAGGTATATTACATTTTCTATAGGAATCTTAAAAACTATCATTTGGATGATTTTAGAATTCAATAGCAAATTTCTTAGTTCTATTTGATCAATGGAACACTGACCTGTGCTATCATATAATCAATTGCTGATTGGGCAAGGTATCATCAATATATAAAAGTAATTTTACAAAATATGCATTTATTCAAATTAAATTATAAGGGTTTAATTTTACTACTAAAATTAGCACTAGTAACATGTGGTATAGTCAATTGTTCAATTATTCAGTGTATATATTTTATTGGGTAACTAAGGATTTATACACAGGCACAATATTACGCAATTGCATTTTACGATTTTTATACATAGGAGGCGAGGTCGCTCGCCGACAAACCGTCGAAAAATAAAATAAAAGCTAAAACATTTCAGATTTGGTTTCTATCATTTAAGGAGATCAAACTAAAGTTATGAGAAGGCATAGAACAAATGCAGATTTGTTTTTCTAGATTAAAAAAAATAATAATTATCATATCATACACTTTCATTATAACAATAGCTAGCTAAAGTGTCTTAAAAAACGTTAAAAAGACCTCAGATTCTACATTTCAATTTTATTATTTATAAAATACGGCAGCGATACCATTTAATTACAATAAGTATTTATTTTAAATCAATTTCAATATTGTCTCTAGCCCTGGTGGGGTGGGGGCCCGCACTCTGCCACGTTGTGGCCGACTTGCAACTTCTCAATTGCATCACCAAACACTCACTATCCAAACAAATCAATGAAAAAGGGCACTGTTAATTAGGAACAATCCTCTTGGCTCTTTCTTACACACTGTGCTACTTTTCTTTTAAACTCCGAATATGATTCCCTCCACTCTTTCTGCAAAAAGAAACAGAATGAGCACACAACTACAACTGTCTAATCCGCAGGCAGGTGTGGGTACCGCTCATGTGTGCAACCCTAATATGGAAATTACTATCTCAATGTGATTCGCTGAAGTCTATAGCCCTTTTTCAATATCAACATTCTGTTATATTTATTATATCCCTTGGCTCCTAAAAGCAATCTTCTTGACTTTTCCTAACACATCGGGCAACTTTCTTTTTGAAATCCGAATATCGCTCTCTCCATTCTTTCTGTGAATACAAACAATTGGTAGTGAGTAGTCATAAATACTAACAACTCCACAAACATAGTGAAACAATCAAATGTATATAAACTTCAACAACATTTAACATTATAAAGTAAATCGAACATTCCCACAACACTTGACAACAATAATATAATAAAGACAGAAAATCACAGGCAAAAAAAATCTATTAATTAAAAAAGATGCTCCGCTGAATCTCTTGCGTCTGAATTACATTATTTTCATAAAATTATTAAAACACTATTCAGAAAAAGAGATATGTGGAAAAAAACAATGAAAACCAAATAAAAACATCGAGCAACTAATTTACGAACTGTACATAATAACAGAGTTTAAAACAGTAAAAGGCAAGACAAATGAAAAACGAGTATTCCGGTGTAATATAACATTATATGTATATATATTTTTTTCCTTCATAATTTTTTTTTACTTTAGTTTGTATGCTCTGTATACACTATTGTACATTAAAGTATAAATAAATAATTCTTTATGTTTTTTAAATTCACTTCAAGTCATATAATTGTCTAGCTCAACATGTAAAACAATGAAATGTATTTAAAAAATTTAAAGTCACACTAAATTTTAATTAGGGAAGGAGAGATTAATCCCTCTCTATTGGGGAGGCCTGTATCCACCAGTAGAAGTCTAACGGCTGATGAAGATGAAGCTTAGAATTTTAAATAATAAGCTGTCATAGAATGTTCTTACATGTAAATTAGAAAGGACTAAAAACATCCTAAGAATTTAAAGCTGTCTGAACTCCTGAATAATCCTTAGTAGTCACACTACTTATTTAAAAAAATAAATATACAAACAAAACATTATTTAAGTTAATTGCTTAATGTAGATAGTTTGGACAATATCCTTCATGTAGGATTAAGTTTAGCATAGTGTAGACTGCAATGAGTATATTAGAAGTTCATGACAGCAAAGTAATACTAAGATATAAAACCACATAAAAAAAAAACTAGTATAAAATGCAAAAATTATACCAATAAACTGTCCATACATGGTGTTTAATTTTAAATGACACTCAAGACTTACAGCGGCATCAACATTAGCAGGACTTTCATCATTGGGATCGGCCAACATTGAAATGACACTTATCAGGATAGTTTCAACGGTGTGGACAGGTAACCATCTCTCTGACGCCTTCTCATATCCCCATTTGTCATCACCGGGCTCATGCAATATTGATATACAGACATCGCCGTTTTTCTCAACTGGAAATTGTTATCTCAGGTAAATTTGGGACGTAATAATAAAACACAGACATAAAATAACTTTTAAATAAAGAGACTGAAAAAACCATTAAAAATAGAGAAAATGTCAATTTTCTACAACAAATTTTTAAAAAAAGGATTATTAATAATTTAAACATGACAGATTATTTGAATTTGCACCAAAATAAAAATTGCAGAAATCTAACTGCATAATAGCTTTCACTCAAATTTAAATATTTCAAGTTTTGTTTAAAAAAAAAACGCTTCGCATGGGGAAAAGTTCTCTTTCACATGAAGATTTAAACCTTTACTTACCTATTTATTACTAAAACCTTACATAAATAATAAATAATTATTTTTTTATTTTTCAAGTTTCAAACAAAGCACAGCATGTATCTCAGGAGCCTTATGTATATTGTTCCAGTAAAATTAACAATTTTGGTTTATTACGTATATTTTTATATGTTTAACATAGATTCCTATATAACTTAATACTATTAAAGACAAATCACAAAATTATTTGTCTGTAAAACTGGACTGTATTCCTTAGACTACTTTCTTAAAAATAATGATGGAGTCTATAGTAATCTTATTAAACCTTTGACAAGTGAGACTCATCATCAATATGAATAACCAAAGTTACAGGTGGCAAGCCTGACTTGTCATTGGAATTAATCATCTTGTTTAATCTTGTATTCATTATGATATTACAGTAAAACTTTAAATGAATTTGTACTCAAAGATTCTATTAGTATCGATCAGATCATATACAAGGTCAATTTCAGGGCAGAGAACAATAATTAGTAACATTTTTTTTGCTAATATAAAAATCTGTGTTTGATAGATATAAAATACAATATTGAATTATTAAGAAAAATGTAATTTTGTGTCTAAATTCTATAGAACAGGGTCAGCTAATCATTACTTAATACAAATTAATCATTTTAAGTATCAACTATATTTATTAGGACTACACAACACTATAGTACATAATGTTAGATAAAACTCAGTTTCATTTAGAAAGGGTTTATGTGACTAAATATTTTATTTCATGTTATTTTAATGTACTCTCTATTAATTATATTCATTTAGTTATTAGTTTAAACTGAAATTAATTTTTATATTTACATGAATCAATATTCAAATTAGCTTTAATTTAAACTATTACTTTAGTGGACATTATGATGTAATTCACTGTATATATGTGACAAATAGGTACCTACCATACCCAAATAATTATAATTATAAAAATTTTAAAACATTTAACTACAAACAATATATTCATTTAGTATTTTAAATTTATAAGAGACAACATTACTCACTATTTGGATGCCAAATTTCTGTGACAAATTTCATCCGCGGTGGTCTTAATGGGTACTCTTTAGGAAAATGTAAATGTGCCTTGAAGAATCCACCCTCGCTGTAAATATTTGAAAATCATAAATTTTTAACTTGTTCACAAATTTAACAACATGTTAAAATAATAGATTTTTATTATAAAATATTATTTTTAAACATTTTGCTTACAAAATTTAATTTATATTAGTAATGTGTTTTGAGGAAATAATATATGTTCTAACAATAATCTTACCTAACCATCTTCATACATTATTTATCAGTCATGAACATTTACCTATACTATATATACTATACTTACCTAAAGTTATATCATCATTCTTCCTCACTATACATTATAAATTTTAAATAATGTGAATAAAATTAGACATTCTTAAAATATAAAACAAGTACAACCACTACACTAATTGTAAGTTTACTAGTACATATTGTAACTAGACATTAAAAATGCAAAGATTAATGTTTCAAATATTGTACTCACTACAGAGTGTCCGGAGGACCAATAATAAGAACTTCCCATCTGTAAATATCATTGTCGTCTATTAATCCAGCAGAAAAACCTTCCACTGGATTTTTGTTTAGTTCTGAAAAAAATGTACATTAAATCTTCAAAAAAGACGCTAAGCAATAAGTTTAACTACGTGTTAATTTAAATATTCCTTTATATACTGGACGAAATGTGAACCTTTGCCAAGTTAGCATAAACAGTTCTAAACACCTAGTCATTTCTTTATTTGACTTTGGCAACGAATGTGTCATTGCGTGGAATATTGATTTTACGTACACCTTTACCGATCCAATGTAGTCACCGAATAAATAATCAAATTACAAATTTTTAAATATCATCACTGTTAACCATTATCATCTCTTAATTTCGGAACACTAAGGTCAATGATTGCACGGATACTTGATCGCTTGACGCTCACGCAATGATGGTTAACTAAATTTATTTATGACTACAACCTACATTTACCTGCTAATTGCTTTTTTAATAAAAGCGAAGACTGTGGCTCTGACATTAATTACAATTATTAAATTTACCCTGACGACACAAAATAAATGATTTTCCCACAAAAGATGGCTGGCTGAGTTTTGTGCAGTTTGTGAAACATATGAGTTGTTGCTTGTTTCCGGCGGCTCGGTGTTACTATATAAAAATTTTAGAATCTACCATTAACAGTTAAAAAACTATATAGTATTTTATTAGTTTAAATTACGTAATAATCGGTACAATAAAATAGCTATTTTTTCAAGGTCAAAAAATTAATCCTTGTCTCTGACTTTATTCAACGGTGAAATATTATTTCACCAATTTTAAATGAGTTAAAATCTTTACTACGTAAGACGTTCACTTTTTAATTAACTGCTTGAATTATGAGATTATCGGTTTTGAAATGTTATAAACTTTTAAAACATTTAATATTATTAATCCTTTTATCAAATATAGCAAAGTAAAAATAACAGTGACGAACGAAAACGTAGATTCATAATAAACATACTTTATTAATAAAAAATATTTTCAATTTATTTTAAACCTATAAGTAATATGTGAAAACTTCAGTTTTCACAATACTTAAACATTTTTATTTGCTAAAATAAGTAAAATATTAACCAACGGAGTGATACGTCCAAGTAACTGTTTTGTTCGTTAGGAAACAGTATACTGCACCGCATTTGCAATCATGATCGCTTTTATACAAAAGATATTAAGTCCGGTTATCACTGGAAATCTACTAGTTTCAGCAGCTTTCAAAGCGGAATATAATATTATTTGAACACTACTTACTCTTTACGTCTGAAATAGGCTCTGCTGTGGTACCTAGTCTTCCAAAACGAAAATATGACACCGGCATATCTTCATAAAATAGTTCTAATATGTTATAAATAAAAAATATGGACATATTATGCGAAGAGATGAATGTCATATAACAAGAAGAACGTTAGATATGATTGTGGAGGGATATGTGGGTCGAGGTAGACCTAAGAAAAGATTGATGGATTGTGTGAAGGATGACATGAGTAAGAAAGGGGTAACCGATGAGATGACGGCTGATAGGCGAGACTGGAACATAACATGTTGTGCCGACCCTACGTAAAGTGGGACCAGGGCAGAGAAAGATGTTATAAATAAAAAAGAAAATAGTATTAAAATTTATTTTTCATTGAAATTTTTATTTGAAATATACAATAAAAATATAGTTTTGAGTACTTCTAAAGAATTCAAATAAAAAACAATGCAATGTATATTTTTTTTATATATAGTATAATATAATTAAAACGATCATAACTCAATCTTCATTTAATTCCTCTGCTTTTTTCTTTGCCTTTTTGGACTGTGGTTCTGCAAATGAATTTTTTTGGGGTTTTCTTTTATTTTTCTTCCTTTTAGTCGGTATTTGTGCGTTTTGCGAATTTTTACATTCTTGATTTTTCGTATTTTCAGTTTTACCTGAGCTCTTAATTTGACTTAGCAAATTAAACAAAGTTTGGAAATTTAAATTCGTTTTAACATAAGAACTTTCATGATATGCTCTTATATTATTGATAAGCTTTCTTAACGTTACTATGAAGTTATTTTTAGCTTTAAACTCTTCACCGAGGTTAATAACATTTTTTAGTTGATTTTCAAAATCATTTTCAAAATTAACTAATTTTTTTAAAAGTTTTTCTGACGTTGGTTTAAACCTATTGAGGGCTCGATAAAATCCCGACATCAATTCTATACCTTCGTTACGCCGAAAATGTCTAACATCTTTATTGAAAATATTTTCTATTATTATAGGTATTAATTCGTAACTGCCATCCCATTCTGCTTGTAGAACATTGTGGAAGAATATTATGGGAAGCAAGCAGTTTCTATTACGGAAATAATTTTGAAGGGCCTCTTTAAAAATGTTTATGAATGGAGAGCATAGTTTTTTGTTTTTAGGTGTGGCTGCAGTTAATTTAAGATAACAGTGAATAGTAAATGTCGCAAAACAAGTAATAACATCGCCTAAAGCTTGAAACATGAAATGCGATCGAGCACCTTTATCAATAACTGATTTCAAATATTCACATAATATATCTATAGTAATATTTTCAGTGGACGAAAATTTCCTTATTTTACATAAATTTTTAATAGTTTTTCGAACTCGATTCTCTAATTCAATTAATTGGTTATCTTGAATGCAGAATTCTAGACATCTCGTTAATGGTGCAATCATTGTCAAAGACACGTCCATGGCTGGATCTTTTTCTAAATAAATATCTATTAAATCCAAAACTCTGACTCTGAAATCAGACAAAGACTTTTTATCTTTACGGTCCTTTTTCGTGTTCTTATTTTTGCCCTGCTGGAATTGTTTGAAAGCTTCCGCTAAAGCCTCGTCAAGTTTTTTGCCTTCTTCTTCGTCAATCGCATCCACATCAACACTTTCTGTGTCAGTATCAGGCGCAGCGGCACCTAACGCTTTTTGAACATACATTCTTAACTGATCAGGTATTTTCATTTCATCATCTTCGTCACCTTCATCATCTTCTTCATCATCGTCTTCATCATTACTGGCACTTATATCACTATCGTCACCATTATTGTCACCATTTGTTTTTTCTATTTCTTGATCTTCACTATCTGAATTATCATTGTCATTTTCAGCTTCATTTTCTTCATCTTCAGATTCACTGTTTTGTGATAATGGATTTGCTTCACTTTCTGGATCTATAACAGAAACTATTTGCTCAATTGATGATGGTGTTAGATATTCCCAGAGTAATCGAAATACACATTGTACAATGGAGCGTAGCACACTGGATTCAATTGATAATATTGACAACAACACTTCAATTAACACTTCAATCCATTCAGGATCCTCCTTCATACAATTTTCTTTGTTGTTTTTTGTTACACCTTTTTCATTTCTGTAATGTTCATAACAACTCTTCAATTCCTTTATTGAGCTTCTTGCCACTTTTACATGTGCAGGTTCCGAAAAGAGGAATAGACCCAACTGATAGAGTAATATTAAAAAGACATTATCAACTTTAGACTTAGAACTAACATCTTCTATTTTGTGGCATATATCTGTCACCATTTTCCAACATTCCATGTTCTCAGTTGTAAACTGTTTCTCTATTTTTGATCTGACTTGTTCCTTGTCCAATATTGCTGATATGAAATTACTTAATGATGATAAAACAGATACTAGATTGTCCACATTTGAAAAACGAGATGAAAAACATCTGTAAAAGCAAGACTTGATAGCACCTGGAACAAATAAAATTATGTAATTTCATATATTATTTGGACATTCTTCATGACATGTTTAACTAAATCTTTTAAATTACCTGCTAGTTCACCACTAACTGTGATATTTTCTTCGCCACCTATTTTAAAAAAACTAAAGCACATCAATAATTTCATATTAGAGATTTTAAATTCAGTGTCATCCTTGATAGCTTCATGGCTGACTAAAAACGAAAGTAATTCCGCCGCCTTCACCCTCTCATTATTGTACCAATTCCGTTCAACATTCTCTTTAATAGTTTTCTTTGAACTATTAATTAATACATTTTTTAATAGTTTAGCAATTTTTTTCACACCTTCTGGTTCCAAATCAGATACAATAGATTTAATTATTGAGGTACTAGTTATTTCAGAAAAATTGATTTCTCCAGGATTAAACAAAAGTTTCTTTAATGTTTCAACTCTGACTTTATCTACTACCTTTTTTGATTTCAATGCTTTTGCTAATGCATTGAGTAGCTCCTTTTGTTTTCTTATCATTATTCTATTGTCATCCTCATTGTCCCTTTTATTTCTAATTTTACTCGCAGTTTGTAAACCTTTGAACCAGTCCATGAAAAGTTTGAAAAAATTTGCACTTAAAAGATCAGGTATGATGATAACATTCTCATCTAAATTTTGGAGTATAGTAGTGAGCATATGAATGCAGGCAAGTTCTCTATTTCTGTTGTGTTTGGTAAGTTGGCTATCAATGCCTCTTACCCAAAATTCTGCTAAATGTGGTGATTTAGCAATTTGTGCTCCAATTTCATTATAAATGGGATGATTTGCTGTGCTAAAATCAATGCCAGCCTACGAAAAAAAAATTACATACATATATAGTAATGAAGTATAAATTTCTGAAATTAAATATTTTAAATTACACATACCAAGAGTTTTTCACAAATACATTGTATATTATCTTCATGTAATAACTCCGGAGTTGACAATAATTTTTTCACTTTAACCTTTTTAGGAAACTTGATGCTTGTGACCAGAAGGAAATAAAGAAAGTCTAAGTTGTATTCTTTTATATCTTTCTTAAATTCTTGCTTAACATTTGACCATATAACTGTACCAAACTGTTCTTCATCAAGCTAGAAATAATAATTATCTAAGAATGTTTCAGTCAGATATGAAGCAAATGTATTACCTTGTATTACACTTACCTTATTAATGAAATCTATTAGTAGTGTAATGGCTACTGTACCGAGATAAGACTTCTTGCTGCTAGCTGTTATTAAAAGTTGCAATATTTCTTTTTGCTCATTTTCATTGCATTTGAGCATGCGACCAGATCTAAAGATTGCACTGCACACAAGAATTTGCCCAAGTGCAACATCACCAACCTCCTGGGAAGTTTGAAAAAACCTTATTGGTATATTTTTTTTTAAATTAATTAAAAAAGGATGAAAAGGATTTGCTTATAGGTAAGTGAAATTTCAGTATATACACTGAACCACATTGTGCTCATAATTTTGAGAATTAAGATGGTAATTCTCATGGCCCCAGTAATATCACTTGATTTGACACCCTTCAATGAATAATAAAGACATTTTTAAACAATACTGTTCAGTACTGCAATCCAGTAAAAGTTGTGTAAAACTTTAGGATATGGAGAGCATAGCACCAATACATAAGAATATCTAAGTAGGAGACCTATGTCTAGTACTAGACATTTATTGAATAAAGATTATATTTAGCTAAACTTCCGTCTAAATATTAATGTATATACAATCCCAAATGGAAAGTAAGTCATCCTTATTTGAAGCAGTCTAGGTAAATACCACTGCAGTAGAAAAACCAGCATTTCACAAAAAATTTACTTTTTTAAATTTCAATGTTGTTAATTAAAAATATAAAACTAACACTTTTAGATGACCCATTAGCATGTAGTTCATTTTTAATAAGATCAAATAATTTTGCAATAGGGATATCCTCAAACTTTATAAGTAATGCCACTAGAGTAGCGAAATATCCTGTTCTCATTTCAGGTATGTTGGCACCCAAACTTCTTATCACTCGTTTAAGAACATATTGGATATCTTTTTCAACCTGAAATAAAATTATCATATGTATTACATGCAAATCAAAAGAAAATAAATATTTTTTTAAAAAACACGTCTGTCCTATTTTCGAACTCTGTTACATATATACTTAAGAAATATATAAAGAGTTAATTTAAAAAAATCCTTAATCATGTGTATCGTAGTACATTTCCATTGTTTTATTGAAGAAAATTTCATACAAGTTCATAGTTATTTTGCCCATTATTTTTGTGATATTACACTTATAAATGCTGTTAATAAGTTATTAACATAATATAAATAAAAAACTAACCTTTTCATTTAGTAGACGTGAGATTATTTTGACGCCGCCATTTAGTTTAACATCATCTTTAGCAGATTTTAATAATTCAAAGGAATCCAGTAAAGATGGTGCGACTGCTAAAGATTTTGTACTTGGTTCTTCATTCATTGTAATAAAATAACATCGCACAGTTCAGTTTAGTTTATAAAGCCTACCGGATCAGTTTCAGATGAAACTAAATCCACATGGCATTGGCATGTGTGTTAAGTGTTGCCAATTTCATTTAATACTATTATAAATAACGTATATTGTAGAAGATCTATGAGAGGGGCATATATCCAGCAATGAACTGCCGCAAGCTGATGATGATTGTAGAAGAAACTGCTGCGTTTGAGTTTTGTCTTATGTACGAAATAGGAAATATTTTTTTTTACCAAAGAACTAAATTATCGAAGTGTTTCGAATAAGCAAATTAAATTGGTAATGTATTCATCATGTGTTGAGAAGATGACGAAAACAGTTAATACGTATATAAAGAGCTTTAAATCCGATATACTAGTCATTTACAAATATATGAGCTTACTTCAAAATAATTATTTCTTCACTGAATAAAAAAAAAATTAATGTTGACAGTTTACTGTTATTTATTAGAGACAGTTATATGTATTCGTATGTGATACTCTCGTCCATAACTCAATTGCGCTAGTTAGAATGATACACACTACATAATATTGTGTTCTTCTCTTTGAGACTCAAGATGTTAAGTAATGAATTTAATAAGGTACAATGCATTTCAAATCGAAAGATAAACATGCTTGTTCTTTAGTGTTTGGCGAAAAAATAAACACTTTCTGCACGGTCTGCCAATGGCAGAGTTCAGATATTTTCACAACGTAAAATGTTTACAAATGAATTTATTACATAAAATAGATAACAACTGAAAAAAAATATTCATAATAAAAATTAAAATATGTTAGGTATATTTCAGAAACTTTTCGGTTTGTTTCCAAGAAAAATCGATATACATTATTATACATTTTCTGTGGTTCAATTCAAAGATCTCATAGTAAATATTTTTGCCTAGAAGTGATTTTTGTCCGTGAATGTTTATAGAAATAATGTTATTGACAACTTTTACAATTCGATCGAAATAAAAAATCTTTCACAAAAAGAAACAATGATTAAATTAGCTTTAATTGTTTTTAGTTTATATAATTATTATAATTTATAATTATATCTCCTACATAGATTAAAACTTATGAAATTATATTTATAACATTGATATTTATTAAATAATTTCAAACAAGAAATTATATTGATTGACTAAATTAGTTATAAACTCTCAACGATTCAATTACTTATAATAATGACTTATATAATCTACATTCTGGTCATTTCCAGAGAAAGATGCGCGCGCATTTAGTATTCCATGTTTCTAAACATGGCAGGTCGCAGTGGATTTGACGATGGTAATCCCAGGTATTTAATTTTAAAAATACGCCTATTAATATTTCATGTAATGTAGAAAATTTCGCAGCTAAAAATGTAAATATTGTTTATTATCAATTAAAGCTCTCGGACGCAGTTGTCTTATTAGATTTTTCACACCGCAAAATAACATTGAATGAAAGTGATATTTTAGAGAAGCGTGTGAATATTAATCAATTTTGTTATAAGATTTAAGATCCGTGTTTCATTATTGCTTGAGTTATCACTAATATTATTTTAGTGAAAAAAATTATAGGTTATAAATTCCTTGGTTATAATAATGCGCACAGGGATTTCGGAGGGAGTCGGAGGAATCTTGGCGGGCGTCCGTTACCTACCGAGCCCCCTTACAAGGCATATGTTGGAAATTTACCCTCCGGCATCATTCAGGGCGATATCAATAGGATCTTTCCTGTGAGTATTAAAAATTTTTATAACAGATGCTTAAGTTACTCTTGTAATAACTACATTAAATTTGCGGGTATATCAAATTGATTAAAATCAATAATGTTAAAAATGAATCTTTTTTTAATTCTTTGGTGTTTGAGCAACTGTCAATAGTTTTACAAGTTTAAGGTACTATTGCTAAAATATGAAAAATGTAAAACAGTTGCATCCTCTTATCTTTGTTTAAACTTTGGGTTTTGAAACTCATTATATCACTACAGGTTATTGTTATAATGATTCATTTCATACAATAATATTAAAATCTGTCATTATATCTAAAATTTAAAAACTGATTAAATTCTTTCATTTCTTTATGGTTTACTTATCAGTTTATATTTTTACCCTCAAAGATATTGTTGTTTAAGAACTATATACATTCTGATCAATAACTTGAGTCTTGTTTTATCAGGAGACTAATTTTCATACTTTTTGAAATAGTTTAAAACCTTTCTTGCTATTTTTGTTCATGTCTTTTATAAACAAAAGAGAAATTCTATGTGTGAAAATGTTTTTTAACAAAATATCTGCAAAGAGTAAATTAAGTAAACTCTAAACTTGGATAATTGAATAATACTTCATTGGCTTTAACTGAAATCAAGATAATCTTCCAAATTACCTTAAATAATATTGAGTGATAACTATAAGAAGTTGTCTCTTTAAGCAAACCATATGTACTTTTTTATAACAAAAAAGTAGTTATTTAATCTATATCTTTTGGTTTGACTAAGTGAAGAGTCAAACAAGATGTTCGGCAGGTAGTAAATGATATCATTGCCCATAATAATGTGGTGCTGGTTAAGACAGTATACACAGCACCACACCTAAAATCTTCCATGTGTTGAGAATATTTCTTTATTAATATAATAATATGATCACTTCAATATATAACTTGTTCAAATTCTATGCCATTGATTAAAACATGCTTTACCTGAATTGAACAGTTAAGACAAACAGATTTTGATATTGAAGATAAGTGATTGTGGTAGCTTATTTTACATTTAGTATAAGATATAATATTTATTAAATAATTATTCTGGAACATACAGTTCTGCTGTATTTGTTAAAAGTCATTGACTAGTTATATATTGATTTATTAGTTGTATACTTTGTCAGCTTCTATGTTTGTATCTGCAGGTGTATTTATTCATCAGCTTAACTTCCACCTTTCAGGATTTGTCCATCAAAAATGTTAGACTGGTCATGGATAAGGAGACAGACAAATTCAAAGGATTTTGTTACGTGGAATTTGAATACTTAGATGATCTGGTAAAAGCAATTGAGATGAACGGTGTGCTAATTGTAGATGGAAATTTTGTAAAAATTGATGTTGCGGAAGAAAAAAGAAGCGACAGGTTAGTAAACAAACACTATTGATTTTACTTTTTTTTGTGTCTGTTGATCCCAATGCACACATTCTCCTGTTTTGTTAAAAGTATTATAATGCCTTTAGGAGTGAAAATAAGGATAAAGCTGATTTAATTTGTGGTTCCTGACTGAAAATACAGTATTAGTGGTTTTGACGAGTTAACTACAACTTGTGATTGAGTTTGAAGGCTATTTTGTAGGCTGAATCCTGTCCTGAGATGACCCCTGGAGCAGTCCAGAGGGTCTACCAGTAAATGTAGTAGACACCACAAACCACAGTCACAGCATCAGTATTCCACCAGGTTAATGCAATATCTTGTCTATTTCTTTCCTTTAGTTGTTTATTGTTGGGTATATCACAGAGGAGGCGGTTTCGATCGCGGGCGACGCGACGGTCGTGACGGCGGTCGCGACGGCGGCCGGGGAGGCGGGTTCAGGAGGGACGGCGGCGGAGGTCGCGGTACGTACGACCACTACGACGGCTCCGAGCGCAGAGGACCCAGGCATCAGGGTGGAGGTTTCATACATGGTAACACCGCTGACACTCATTACCGCACGAGGAGGGAAGACTTGTTAATAATGGAAAAGGCCTACACAAAGCCTGTTATTATATAGGCAATGGAAAAATGAAGTTATTTACATTGCCAAAATATACATACAACAATATTTTAAATATGGTGATTAGGTCAATTGCAAAATGTTCATTCGCAATTCAGTAAGTATGAATTGGGTATCTTACATCATCTAGTATATAAAAAACACAAGTCTTCTCTTTTTCATTCTAACCTAAACTTAACATGAGTTCATTATATCATTATTTCATTAACCTTTTTTTCATATGAAAATTATTATATTGGCCTTTTCAACTTACTGCTTATTTATAACTAAACCCTGCAAACCCCTGTTTTGCTAGTTACTACTAATGGAAAATCCTTTTATTTTATACATTAATAAATATGTTGTGTAAATATTTATCATGAAAAACACCCAAGCCAACTTTACCTGCTCATGGTGGACCCTGCTCATATTCAAACAAGGTTCTGGCTCCTCATCAAATGGCAAAATTCCTCCCAGTTTTGAGAGAGGCCTATGTCCGGCAGTAGATGGTTATCGGCTGATGAAGATGAACTTAAATCTTTAACCTATCTCAATGCTGATGGTAGGTCTCTGTTGCTAAAAACTGTCTATGTAGGTACCACCTCAGCTTCCTTTGTAATTGACAGATAAATTGCGCTCATCTTCCTCTTAACCAGTGGTTCCCAAGCTGTGGCATACGCCCCACAAGGAGGAAAATTATTTCATTTAGAGGGGCAATCTTAAACTTTAAAAAAAACATAATGCAATTTTGCATTTAAAGTGTTTTTGCTTTTGGGGTGTATTGGATAAAAATCACAAGGGGACATAAAAAATATTTTTAGTGGGATATGGGACTAAGATGGTTGGGAAACACTGTTCTAGATACAAGGTGTTAAATCTCCTTGCTCCAGAAATTTTAATAGCTCCAACTCCCTTAAAACTGGAACAGTAATTTATGCATAGTGCTGTTGAAAGGCTGAAAATAAGAGTCACAGTAGTACTTAGATAGTCTCCGGCAATAGTGACCCACTGCCATCATATATATATGTATGTATCTATATATATAGAGTTTGTATTCATTTGTATTTTCTGATAATTTTTTTACAAAGATGTCTTTAAATGATGGTTAGTATCAAACAAAGATATTAGTTAGTTAATAGTTGTCTAACAATAAATATAAAACATCTAAATGGATACCTGGTGCTTCAACTGAATCTGTGTTGAGTCTGAAAATCGGAAGTTTGTTTAACAGTTAGTATGAGTCATCATATACTTATATGTTGTGGTTAATTAAAAAAAATTTTGGTTAATGTACTACTATCATCAGCCGATAGATGTCTACCGCTGGACACATGCCTCCATCAATTGTGCGGGGAAATGAACAGTCTCCTAACATGCTTGCCCAATGTGGTAAGGAGCCAAAGCTTCCCTTGTTTATTAGCAGGGTGCACCATGAGAAGGTGCGGTTAGTTTGAATCCCGTATGTTATTGTATGGGATTCTTTACACTCCGTTTACTCTACTATACTAAATACATACTTTAAGTAACCAGTTCTGCAGTGACTGTATTGTCTACGGGGTATTGAATTTGGGAAGTTATTAACCAGCCATTAGTTTTTATTACCAATACACATATATATTAAAATTAATTTATTTTGTCTCACACTGCATGTTTTCGAAATGGGAGATGGAGAGTTATTAGTTTTATTTGTTTATTAACAATTACTAATTCATTATATATATTTGTTATGGGAAATAGTTTTAATATTATTCTGTCATATATTTATAAATCAAGCATTCTCATTCCTGCTTTTATTCATAATTAAAAAGAAATACATGAAGTATATAACTGGTAGAGGTCTCTGTTGCTCTAAACTATGTAAATATTATCCGCAGCACTTGTTAGAAGGGTGTTGTATTTAATGAAATAACTGGGAATAATAAGTTACACTTCAAAGCGACTTGCACAAGTATGTTCAGTGTATAATATTTAAGTTTCACCAGATTGTTGTTAATCACATACCATCAGGTAATATTTCTACTTACCTGGTTGAATCGTGGGAAAAAGTACTAATAACAATTTGTAATTTACTTAATGTTCTTATCATTTATCACCTAAGTAACTGTTATCAATTATAACCAATAAAAATTATTATATGTAATATCACTGTAGAACAAGGTCTACATTTTTCAATGTGATAAATAGTTGACAGAGTCAAGGTTAAATATGTAGTCATATTAATGTTATTATTAATTATGTTTATATGATTTATTACATAAGGTTATCAATTTTTTTTAATTCAATTCTTTGTCATCAATCAGTGAAGAAAGCTTTTGGATCTATGAGTATACATACTGAATGTGATAATTAACATTAGTTGTGGTAGGCAAATTGCCATACTGACTGATCATTAGCAGAGATATTTTTATATTATTTATTTATTCTTTTTGTAAACACGGTATAAAGAAAATGGCGATATTAATAAAATATGCACCAAAACGAGCCCAACTCTAATAGAGTTCTCTTCCGGCAAACCTTAAAAAGCCAAGTCTAAAGTTCCTTGTGAGAGGCACATGTTCAGCAGTGGACTGCTGCAGGCTGTTAATGATGATAATGATCATTAAACTTTGGAAAGGATAGGAAACTGTATGCTCCATGGGGGTAGAACATACATAATCCAATAATATAACAAATAAGTTATAAAAAATACAAAAATTTTGAAAAAATTTATAACAACATCACATATACATTTATGTTATAGATTTTTAATAATATGTTAGGTAATTATGGTGAGGAATAAATAAATACATAAATAATAATACCATAAATCTATCTTTCTCGGAGAAAAAGAATGTTAATCTGTTAACAACAGCTTATTTTTAAAAGCTGTGTCTCTGACCTGCTTGAAAGTCTTGTGGAAACCAATTGCGAGCCAGAAGTTCCATAACCTAGCAGCTTGTATAGTCAAAGAGGCACTATAGGTTGAAGTATGATATGAAGGATATAGTCGAGACGGTAAAGAGAACAAGCCTGGAAGAGGTAATTTCTTCACTGTAGTTGAAATATAAAGACCAAAACATTCTTCATGGTATATACCATTACAAAGGTATAGACCTATGTATTAAATCTATTGATTCCGACTTCTGTTGCTCGAGATGGTAAGAAGTCAGCATAATGAATCAGAGGACTGTGGCCATAGACAAAATTAAAGAGAAAAAAATACTTGCTTGACCATGCAATGGTGATCAATTAATTGCAGAATTAGTTGCAGAAGTTAGATTAAGGCAGTGATTTTCAACCACTGTGCCGCAGCACTTTTGTGTGCCGCCAAATTTTAGATAATCCCTTAATAATAATTATACTGTTATTTTTGTAGTACCTATCTATCTTTACATATCATTTTGTCGAACATTTAAAATTATTATCATAAACTA
>DWLS01001611.1:0-20953 GCA_018246255.1 Pachliopta kotzebuea | reverse complement strand
CAAGAGGGAGTAGACCCGACAAAATTACTGCAGCCGAGTAAGAAACTGTACGGTAGCATTTCGTAATTTTTAATGCAAATCCTCTTTGGACGGTATTGAGCTGACTATGAAAAGATTAAGACGAAGAGACAATTATCTTCATAATATTAAATAGGAGTCAAATTAATAAATCAAAATGTGATTAAACTTTCTGCAAAGGTTTTTTATTATTTATAACTGTTAACTGTTTAACTAATTATTTTCACATTATCTTAAGTAATATTTAGGTTGTTGATAGTAAAGTATGTGCTCGTTCAGAGTAGTTTTATATTTTTATGTCCGGAATATAATAATGTTATTATGAAAGCACATTCATAATATAAGAATGATAGCTACGAAAAATCTCTACCACCAACCAAAGTCCGCAACATAAGACTTCTAAATCTAACCAGGGAGCGAGCGAGCAGTTATTACGCTACGAAGGCAGTTTATTATTATTAAAATTATAAATAATATCCTTGGAGAATGAACCGGAAAAATAATCGTTTGTTCACCGCCTGTTGTGGCTTTTGACGCCATTCGTCAAGTAGCTAAAATACCACTTGTCGATGACAAGTGACAGGCGACGAGGTACGGTTACACTTTTTGGTTAATGCAGCTTTTATTGCCCAATTATTTTGCAGCTGGTGTCTCAAGTGGCACTAATGGCGAGACTGCAACGCGATACAATCGCTGAGAGCGCTTTAACTTCGGTGTCGTTAGTAGAAAACTGTTCAATTTGCTTTCCTTTTGTACTAATTTTTAAATCAAAAGTGACGACGCTTTAAGCTCACCGCCACTTCTCCTGTCTTTGCAACATTCCTGTACATTATATTCTTTATGTTATGTTACATTATCTCTTTACTAATGTTAGCTTATAGATGAACGAGGAGCAATTTTTTTTTATTTTATTTGCTAAGGAATAAAAGAATTTTATGTAAATGTTATTCTTATTAGTTTTTAGGTTATTTAAAAAATAGTGCACAATGTAAGTGGTTTTTCCAGAAACACAAAAGAATGATATTTTTTTATTATATTCCAACGTCCAATACACAAATGCCAATGGCGGCTAGACTTCGAATTGAAATCAGACGCCCATGAGACTTCATATCCTTAAATTCCCAATAAAATAAACAAACACGCTGGATATTCATATATTCGGGAAGTAGTGAAACGGAAATGTATATTTTGATTTCCCAGGTGTACACCTAGTTTATAAAACAAATGCCACTTAAAAAGAAAACGAACAGAAACTACTAAAAAGCTGTTTTTTACAATTTAATTATATGTTATAAATAAATTACTTTATATTAATTTATGTCTAAGTTAATGTTGAATATCTAAAGTTACAACGGTAATGAGATAATGATGTGATAATGATACAACAGTAACGATGTACATCAGAGAAATGTGGTAACATCCTTTTTGCTTTCTATTCTTATGAACAGGTGTATCTCATTTTATTTTATCTTATATAAATATACATGAGGGGTTCGAATCTAATTTTATTAGCATTTGGACCCAGTGGTTCCTTTGTGCTTATCATCTTTTCTTTACCATCTACGAAGACCGACGACATCATCAAATTTGCTAAAGTGTACAAGACTTTTTATTCACCACCAGATGTATCATCTGATGGTGTATCGGCTTCGTAATGTTTAAAATTGTATACCATAGAACGATGCTTTTAGCTGAAATAATAAAAAATCTAAATCGACAAGGTTTGTTCAAAAAACTTAGCCTTTGTTTCATCAGAAAAGTTTCAAGTTTAAATGAATTTTATATTTTCAGGCGACAGAAGTCGCGGGAACAGTTCGCATTTCATAAAAAGTTAATTTTTTTATTCAAAGTAAAACCCGCAGTTCGCATCTGTGCACTAGATGTTTTAATTACACGGTATTCTTAAATCCAGTTGAATAATTTATCGAATTGAAATAAAATGGTAATTATAAAACGAATAGTATTTCTTTTAAGTCACTGGTTAAAGTAAGGCTTTCAATGTCTATTAAGTTAATTTCCAATTGAAACGTGTTCCGTAATTTATGCGATTATTTCATTGAAATGAAAATGTTTATTTCATTGAAAGTTTCAGATCATTTTTAATTTCTTTTAAATATAATTGGTAATTTGTAAACTCTCCTAAATATGTATATATGTCTCTTTATGTAAGGATTGTCGTACACAAAGTTTGGGTTAGATTTTCTCTCAGAGATTTCGCAGAAGTCTGAAAGTCTGTTGACGTGAACACTATTAAAAGTTAAGATAAGTTTACAAGATAGCATTGGCAAATAATTTTCTTTTAAAGTAACCTCTACTTTGAGACATATTTTAAATACTTTTAACGATTTGGTTAAAAAAGGGTATTTTTCTTGATTAATTCATAATAGTTTAACTGATATAAGCGAAATTAGGTTACATTAAATTATTTGTTAAGAAAAATTGGAAATCTTGTAAATAAAATAAAAAGAGTTTCAGCAGTAATCTGATTACTACGGGCTTTATTTTTTTTTATCTAAACAATAAAATATTTAGCAAACTACTGGATACTTTTAGTTTTAGAATGTTGAACTAAAATTTTATTAATACATAAAAAAAAATAATTTATTATGATTTGGTTATTGGTCCCACTTCATAGCGGACGTAAAGTTTAGTAATTTAAAAGTTAAAACTGGGTTACGTCCAGTAATTGATTTTCTTGTTAAAATTGTTCTAGAAAGTTTTTTTTATTGAGGTGCTCGTTTACTTCGAGATAAAAGTTAAAAGTTTGATTATTTTGGTCTATTAATTTAACGGGGGTTCAAAATTAAAACCGGGCTCCCGATGTGAAAGTTTTAATCGACTGCCTAGTGGGTGAGTAAAATATTAAAGAATTTTTTTGATAAATTATTGTGATTTGAAAGGTTTGGTAAATAGTTTCTAATGTACATATTTGGTTTGCGGACAGCTTCAGTTGTTCAGATGTAGTATCACACGTCGGCTTAGGGGTTGTACAGCGGTGCGCCGGTACAAACTAGTTTTGTCGGAGCTTTCACGGAGTTAGTGGAACTTTTAATAGTGTTCGTGTCCCGCGAGCGGCTGAGGGACGTGCCGTCGAATTGCATCAATTGTGTATCGGTTATCTTGCAATTTCATATACAAACAGGCGGTAAGCTATTTGTACCAAATATATACAATAGGTAGGACAAAAAGAAATATAATATTTTTACGCGAACTACAAAACTTTAATTACCATGTTTGGGTTGTCTAATTTATGTTAAATATGCAACGTTTTGTTCTATAATTTATACTGCATAATACCTCTATCATATAAGTCTGGTTTTATATAAGCGAGAAATTTGTAAAACTATTCAATGTACCGAGTTCTCTCTCCAATAACTAAAATATTTCACGAGCTGTAGCTAACAATGACGGACAAATCAAAAAACAATAAATGAAATTTTTACAGTGTGAAATATTATCTTTTCAATGAGCTAAATTCTAAACTTTTTGGCACCAAAAATTGTTAATTTTTTTTTCTAACTTAAGCTGCATGCATACTGAAGCTAACTTTATTGATGGTTAGATTAGGTTTTAGGTAGATATCTGATATTAATTGCCTTATTCCTAAATACAATATGACTGAAGGTGTTATAAGGTTTTTGAACTGCAAAAGTAACTAGAAATACTAGATTATTTGTCTACCACTGATTATAGATTAAGAAAAGTAAATCAAAATCTGGAGTATAACAATAACAGATTTCAAAATACAGTGAGCTTATTCTGCGCAGATCAGACTGTGAACAATAAGTAAATAGCTGTAGGTAAGTCGTAATATATACGTAAATAAACGTTATAAAATCCGTATAATTTTGTTTCATAAAATGCATATTAATCGCGAAAATATATAACTATGTAATAAAAATAATTACACCGTATAGCCAAATAATAGGCTTTTGTCTCCGAAAACTGCTTGTCAAACGCAGTAGCGCTGATTTTAAAACATGTTTCCACTTACAAACGAAATTATATACATTTTAAATCTATAATTAAAACTAAAAAGGTTTGTTTCTATATTACACGTTTTAATTTTAAGGTTATAAATGATTATTGAAAAAAGTTTGATAACGTTAATAATGCGTTTAATTTTTTTGGTAAATAATAATTCAATAAAAGTAATTCAATCTTGACAAATTTTTTGTTAGTTAAATTTTTTTGATGTCATTGGCTTCAATCTTAGTGAATTTTAGTAATTTTACCTTATCACTAATGTTATAAACTAAATGACAATTGCTTTAATCCTTTAATGGATAACAATTAACATGAGCGAACAAGGATTTTACCAATATATCAGATATGCAAACTTGTTTTATAAAAGAAATTCCGCTAGATTTAAAGTGAGAAAAGATTATGAAAGAAATGAAATCTTTCGAACTGAAATACTAATGTAAAGATGATACAAAATATGTATGGACATGTGTTAGGCTTCCGATTTCAATAATATTCAATATGGATGACGAATACAGTCTCGCTGCAGGAGCCACGTGGGAAATTAGTACGATTTCCATTCTCTCCTCATTCGGATCTGAAATTTACAGATTCTTTGTCTCCTACAGGATTTCAGGATGTGTTTGTGTTAAATATTAAGAGATCTGAAGCTGGTATTTCGCAATTTAAGAAAGTTATGACGTTCATAAAGACTATTTCTGGTCTCCGGAGCCTTCATACCTTTGTACATTAATTTTGTTTTCCATATTCCCTTTAGGAAAACAATATTAATTGAATGGAGATATCTATAACAGTAAATAATAATTTTTCGTTCTCTTTTACATTTCATTAAAAAATTGTGTAGTTCGTATCTTATGTTATAATATAAACTACATAATTACCTTTTAATAAAATTACCTGTCAGAGTTCAGGAGCACAACAATTCATTGTATTTGGGACCAACTATAAAAAAGTATTTGCAAACTTATAGCGAAATAGTTCATGAAAATTGAGAAAAATTTTATACATAATAAGAACGGAGTGTAATAAAAGTTTTATTGTTCAATGTTAAAGGTTGTGATATTCTTTTCCTTAGTCTATCTTCTTATTTAACTTTGGAAGATAGGTTCTTTTTTGGAATGTTCAAGATATTTTTCATTTCTTTAAACATTGTCCCTTCCATTACTTTAATTTTACGAACATTGATGAAGAAATAATAAAAGTTTTGTAATCAAATCAAATTTTAAATATTTATAGTATCTGTTATTAGAAGCAATCGTTCCCGTACTTGATCAGGCCGAACAGGTCCCGTGGGTGATGCAATTGAAACTTCGTTATCGTCCTTATTAAGTTTGTATAACTTTTAATTGTTTTGCTGGTATTCGATTGCCTTGGAGACGTATTGCAGAGATGCTTTAGTATCTACTCTCATAGCGCAGTGGTTAACCTTGTAATAAAAGTTCGATTCCAGAGCCATATGAGATGTTTGAATCGTGTTACGATTGTTTTGAAATCGCCTGGCTGACTGCTATCCTTATGTTACTAATTTGATTCCTAAACAGCCATTAATGTGTTTTGGCTGTTAATATATAATGGCCAAGGGTATTCTGGACGAATCATGGTCCAAACTTATTGCTTTTTTATTATCTATTTGCTGTAAATATTCGTAGAAATTAAGTTCTCTTTGTTCGCTTTTAGACAAATTTCGTTTCCAAATTATTTCTCACAAACAATCAGCTTCGAAATCAAATTCAAAGATGAATTTTATCAAAGCGTTTCAATTCAAGTTGAAATCGCGAGTGAGTTGTCAAAGTAAACAAGTTTAAATTGCTATTTAATGATAAATAAACATTTAACGTGTCAAATAGTTAATTGTGTTATCAATAAGCGAGTTAATTTAAATGAGTTAATGATTTACATTGATCAACGTTTATTAAAATTACATTAATTGCACCAAATTATATTATATATAATTATATTTACGATTTGTATCTGTAAGAAATCTTTACGTTCTATGGATGTATATCTTTTTGCCATTACACAAAGGTTAAGTCTTGTCATTTGGAAGTCTGGTTCTAGTACATATATATTCTGACGACAACATATGATAGTTCTGAAATGTTTTAAGTGAACACGCTTGACCATCCTCGACGTCATTGTCATTGAATCATCAAGCACTATGTAAAATTGATGTCAAGTATTCGTCTGCTCTAGATAAGAGAGAAATCTTAAAGAAAAATTGTTATAAATTTTACTCTTTTTATATTAAACCATTGAGAGAAAAATGTTAGTGAAGTTGTAATTTCTCTTACACATAATTCGTTATTAATGTTTAAACGAGTAAAATCATAGACAGTGTAATAAAAGTACATTTTTAACTTCATAATTTGACAATAAAACTTTCTAAAGACCCGTCTGATGTTTTATTTGTTGGAGAACAATTAAAAAGTCCGCCTTTACAGCCGAAACTATCCAGGCGAGCCGAATTAAGAACAATATGACGCCGGCGACAAAATGTTTCCGCAAGTGGCCCGCTTTCAAATGTCCCGGATTTAAAGAGTTTTTGTCAAAAATAGTGAGCAGGTTTTCAAATGGCAAAACAATAGTGATTTTAAAATATTCTGACCACCCTCCAAATTTTAACTGTAACATATTGTGTACAGTAAGAGCTTTTAACAAAATGACTGAAAATTTTATTTTTAAAAGGTTATTGCGGGCGATGGAAACAGAAGGTTGTTATTTAAATTGTTAATGGTTATATCGATTTATCTAAAATCGTTAATAATCTCTCACTTTTTATACAGTTATATATAATTCAAAGATCCAAAAATCCCTCTGTTTTAAAAATACTGTAAAATCTTAGTGAAGGTAAACTTTTATATTATTGTTATCCTCGTTACGATATAACTGTAAGTAATGTATATAATTTTTAATTGACTAGTATCTACTATTATAAACTATTGTATTTTTATTTCTATTAAAAATTATTATTTACGTTCAATTATTTTTATATTAAATATTACAGTTCCCATCAAGTTATAAGAATAACCCAATGGTTGAATCTGAAATCCGTTTCTGCGGTCTGAATTTTTATTACAGTAGAAATCCTTTTACATATAACCACATGGTATATTGTTGTTATACTACAACTGTCAACAATAAAACATCGCCGTCTGAAAAGTTGTGACTATTCAGGCAAGTCGGAAACAATATGGCGCCGCGAGGAAGCGTTTCCATGAATTGTTAATTTCAAATGGCAACTTTGTGACTGCCTAATGATAACGTACGCTGCATAATAATAGTTGTTTATGCTATTAAGAAACTTTTAGGAAATGCATTTTGTATAATAAATTAATTAAAATAAACTTTACGCTCTTTGTTAACAAATAACGTCTCTTGAGTTTTAGAATTTCTGGCATTAAATATAATTTGCATACTAATTACTTATATAACGACGGTCGTGGCAAGATAAGTCGCAAGATAGAAATATAATCAACATAGCTCACAACATCAATGTTCGGGAATCATGCAGTATACTAAAAAGGTTTTTTTTTCATTTCTATTTCATTGGATTGGAACTACATAATACGGAATAAACTAGCAATAATAATTCAAGTTAATTTTTGATTTGATTTGGTATAATGTAATAAATAAGATTAACAATGTAAAGGAAGGCATAGTATACACAAATCCTTATTAGCACGGCTTAATATAATACAAGTCTTGTAAATCCATTTTCGGTAAGCTTCACTCACTGTAGTTAGTCTAGTTACGCTACTTTACGTAGGTATTACCTGAAAGCCTGAATTTAATCTAGGTAAGGCGACTTTCTCAAAAACAATTGATTTAAGTCAGGATATATTTCAAAAACGAAAAAGCAACTTTCTCAGCTTCTCATAAAATGTTGTTCGAATCGATCCTTGACATTAATATATACATTTTATCTGTTATGTACTTCTTTGACTAGCATAAATATGTCGCCGCCTCATCACAGTTTTGATTTTAGTTAAAAAATTTAATAATAAAAATATAATATGTCATAGAAACTTTTTAATGTTATAAAACAAATAGGAATTAAGCTGTGAACATTTTTTATGCAGTCATCGCAGTCGGAAACAAAGCGGAGCCATAAGCTATTGTTTCTTATTTAGAATTGTGAACATATTCTAAATGTTCATGTTCATTGCTGACAGCCTGTCCGTTTCATTAGGCTGGTCTGTTTTGATATTAAAAACACATTAAAATAAAATAATAATAACTGTACATAAAGAACATTATTAATCAGTAATGAGTAAAATTTTAACGCAACCGTTAATTAAAAAACGAAAATATATCTTATGATGTATTTAATAAGCTATGGTAGTTAAATAACAATATAAATACGTTTATAAAATCTTCATATCTGTTGACTATTGACTATGTATATTATGATACACCTATGTCAGCCGTGGCGTAGACGATTCTCATTGTATTTGTAAAATCAGAGCCCTGCTTCCAACTACACACTAAAACAATGGGGTCGCCGACTCTAACGAAGCCGCGCTGCATTGCCCAATTTGTACAGAAATTGATTCTCTGCTCGAGGTGTACCTGCCAATCAGCATCAGGGTTCTCTGAAATAGATTTAACAAACGTAGTCAATAATATTAATATAAGAATCAAACATAAATTAATAATAAATATACCTATAATCGGAAACAGATATCTACTATACAGGTTAAAGTATTATGTTTTTATATTTTATTTACTTTATAGACATATTTGATACAAATATTATATAAAACAGTTCTACATGAAGGTTTTGTCGTAATTGTTTAAATCGTATGAAAACAAAATTAGTTACGCTTTACATGATGCATACCTTCGTAAATGAGCGGCATGATGCCTCTATATAAATGCATTTGCCTAGCAGCGACGGGGTACCTTGTTACCGCTATAATTGGACATCTCGGTCTGTATTTAGCGACTTGAAATGCTGCTTTTCCAGAAGAAGTGACCACTATTATAGCTGCTGCTATCGAACGGTAAGCAGCGAGTACAGCTGCCATTGCTACTGCACTTGATTGATCGCAAGGCAACGGGGTCTGAAAAGAAAACAGATCCATTGCAGAACTAAATTTCTCTTTTAAAGTTTGTAGTAGTGAATGTTAGAAAAATAAAAATGTAATTGTGTAATTAATTAATTAATACGTAACTTAGTATGGTTACATGATTGAAAGAAATGAGAAAGAAGAATGAAAGAGAATTGGACAAAGAGTGAGTATTGTTACTGAGGATCGAGGCTTAGTTTTACGTTTCAAGACGACTCGCACATATGTTCGGTGCAAAGAATTTTATCCTTACTCAGGCCACATTATTATAGATAGGCTATGACCATCCGACTTTCATCATTCTCATGTCGTTCCACCGAATAAAGTAAAAGTAATAAGATTTGAAGGTATTTCTAATTTTATTATTCTGGAGGTGAGTAAAAGTGGGTACTGTTTGATTTTTTGATCACTGTTGTTGCTATATAAATAAATAAGTTAATTTATAATTTTCAAAAACCACCACCTTGTCGACGAGATCATGAAATGTATTCTTAGTCCAAACACAAGCTTCTGCTTCTTTACAAGCACTTGCCATACACGCAATAGTGTCAACAGGACATATTCCAATAGCAGTTTCTGCTGAAAGTACCAAAGCATCGGCTCCATCCAAGATACAATTTGCTAGATCAAGCAGTTCCGCTCTCAGAGGAATTCTATTATATCTCATACTGCTTAACAAGTGTGCAGATAAACATACTGGTACATTGGCCTAAAACAGTAATAATTCATTAACAAACATAATTTGAACCTATTAAGATTAAGATTATTCTTTTTACCTTGTTAGCTCGTGCAATCATATTTTTTTGTGCAATTACTAATTTTTTCGGCGATATGTCCGATCCCAGTTCTTGTCTTGTTATCATAATACCGTTTGCTGCCTTGAAATATAGTGAAGTTTTAAAACAAGGTTATAGTTTTTATAATTACAATTGGCTTGAATAATGTTTTTATTGTTGTAGTATGGCCCTTCTCTCACAACGACATAGCCAAAGCCACTTATTCACCATGTTGGCGGATGTCACGTGCTTAAGATAAATGTTGATCTTGGAACATGTTGATTTCCTCAAGATGTTTTCCTTCACCGGAAGCTCATGCTCAGTAAGTAGAGTTTCGCTTCTCGAGTGACATCGCTCGTACGACCGTACTTACAAACTAAGTCATCACTACTTTAAGTAACAATTTATTATCTCTATTTAGTTTAAATTATTAATAATTACAAATGTCTGTATATAGTTTTAGTGTTACAATAAAATAATAATAACCTCGAGAATTTCGTCAAAATTTTGGTACCCTTCTGTGGTTTGTACGTTGGCAATTATAGCAAGCTTTTTACCCTTTTCTCCCATTGCATTTCTTAATTCTAAAATATTATCTTTTGAACCCACAAACGATGCGATAATTATATCCAGCTGAAAAATGGAATACTACATTTCATTAAATATTTTGAAAATATTACTTTTCTCAATATCGCATTAAAAACGTGACGTACTGTAAAATACCTAATAATTGTATAAATTTTAGATCATAGAATAGCAAATTTTAGTATGAGTAAAAAGTAGCCGCTAGTTTTTTTTATAATTTAAATAAATCTCATCAAACTGTTCCATAACAGATTTACGTCCTCATAAAAATTATAATTATTATTACATTAGTCAAAAGCCGTATTATAATTGTAAAACTACCCTAGTATTCAAAATTTGTACTAATTTATTTTCAAAGAACAGGAAAAAGGAATCAAACTACGGTATATCTGTTAAAACTGATAAAAAGCTAAAGTGCTGACCTGATGATGTACAGCCATTTCGATGAATGCTTTGTCTTTTTCCGAGTAGTTAGGCATTTTCAGCAACACATTAGGTACGAAAACGTCCTTATTTGAACCTAAGAAACCTCCTCTTTCAATTTTACACGTCAATGTGGTGTTTGATATAACTTCAACTTTGAGCTGTATTGTTTCATTGTCCAGTAATACGATGTCGCCTTTCTTCAGTTGTTCAGCAAACTGTAAGTAATCAATGTACACGGTGTTGGTAGAGCATCTCTCTTTGTAAGTTTCGTCTGTAGTTAGTCGAACAATGTCACCAGTTTTAAGTTCTACGGGTTCCTCGTAACTCTGAAACACCATAACTTTATTGCATGACCAAAATCACAAATTTAAATATTTTTGTCTATAATGTCTCTTTAATGTATAAGTTTATTGGATGATAATATCGTTTAGTAGGAAGTTATTACATCATGAATGTATCCAGTTCTGATCTTCCGTCCAGGTAGACGTGCCGCAATAGCCAGTGGAAAGTTTTTCCCAACGGTGGTGCTGTAGTTTTTGGCTGCTTGGCGCAACATTTTAATAATCTCAATATGTTCGTCCCGAGTGCCGAAGGATAAATTGAGTAAGGCAATGTTCATGCCAGCTGCCATCATTTTCTCCATAATCTCTATGTCATTCGAGCTTTTTCCTGCAAAAGCACAATTGAATACAATTTCCTTATAAAACTACATTTTTTTTTGGATTACATTTTTTATACCGTATTAACAAAAGCGCTTTAAGAAAGCGTTTAAGCTATAACATTTTTAGTTTAAATTAAGTTTTTCTTCAGAAAAATAATTTTGTAAATTTATTTATATTTATACCGAAATAGTGTAGTAATGATTGAACGGTTTACCATAAGTTTAAATTATTTAATAGTAAAAAAATTACCTATTGTTGCTATAATACCGGTAAGACGTTGACAACCTGGTGGTAGTTTAATGTCCAAGTTCAACACGTGATCCAATGGACTGTACGCAGTCGCAGCAGCTAATTGTTGACCGGGTAGTTCCATTGCATCGTACTATACAACAGCGTATTATTAGAATCTAGATTGGTTAAAATTCTTGAATAATTGAAAATGTAATAGGCTATAGACTGATGTACAAATTGAAAGCAATTAATTTATATTTCATAAGATGATAAAAGATTTTTTAATGTAACCAGCAACATCGATTGTATTTTTTTAATTCACTAACTACTCAGAAGAGTATGATAGTTAATTGTGTTGTAAATGCCACCCGCTTTTTAAAAAAATATCATAAAAACAATACATTGTGTATATCGTCTTTACAAGGAAGAGGTTAAGTGTTAATATCCTTGATAACCTAAGATGTAACTATAATAAAATTATCTAGTTAAAATTTATATAAACAAAAGTAACATTTTCAATATTTACGAAGAGCTTCCGTTAGGAATGCAGTAATATTTACTACTGCATATTAACTGTTGGGATAAGGAGCTTATAATAGTGAATATATATAAATAAATATCTAATATTTATTACTAATCATTGTTAAGTATATTCACATCGATTTAAATTTAAATTTATAGTGTTTACTTACTTCGCCGAGTTTAACGTCGTGTTCGGTTGGCCACACCATTGTTCGTTTTAGTTTCATAAAATTATTAAATTAATAAAAAAATTAACAAAATAAACAAAAAATTAAAAAAACTGAATCATTCAAGAAAAATGATCTCGCTTAAATATATGTTAATTCGCGTATAGCTCTTTTCGACCTTGTCAGTTGTCACTCACTTTTCAACGTTGTCAAATGGTAAATTTTGTTTTGGACTTTAGTCATATAGTTTGAATGAAAAGTATTTACTTTGGAGTGTCTATAAAGAATAGATGAATATCATGATTATCATTCTTGGTAAATATGATATTTAAAATGTGTCCAAAGTTCTAGTAGTAAATCGAATATAATATTAATAATGGATGCAAAATGGTAAAGTTAAATTGAAAAACCTAGGAAAAGAGGAAATCGAATTACGTTGAAAAGACGACGTCGTCACAACCGCGCTATCAAAGGGAACAGTCGTCCAAAGTTGATGTTTAAAGGTAAACATCTCGCGGGAACACGATGTCTTTGGCTCCATATTGTTCACAACTTACTTGCCAAAATAGTTGGAGCCCTTCCGCCGCGTAGTTTAATTAATTTCGACGTTATGAAGCAACTATGTGATTTTAATTAAAACTACGTTCATTTACTCAGTTTGTCTATTATAAGAAATAAGCCTATAGACCAATGTTGGAAGGTCTCTGTTCCTGGAGACCGTCTAGATAGTTACCACCGCAGCTCCCATTACAACAGATAAATAGTAATGTGAAAACATTACCGTGTTCCTGTGTGAAAGATTTTGTAAGTTAGTGGAATTACTGGGGTAATGACACTTAATACCTTGTGTCTCAAGGCGACGAGCGCAATGTGGTGTTGTGTATCCTAACCAGCGCGGCGTTGTTTGGGTAAGCGCACTTACCATTTGGTAAACGCCCTGCTCGCCTCGTCGTTTCATTACACACATAAAAAGATAGAAAATTTGGCTTTGCACCATTTTTATCAATAAATTTTTATTTCGATCACGTCGATGAAATGGAGCTTTCTAAATTCAGAAAAGCATCTCGGACATGCAAGTGACGAAACGGCATCCTCGATGGACGTCAAAGGTTTTGACCCGTTTGATGGTGGACTGGGCAATTTGCACAGCACTCTGAGGTTCAAAATAGAATTTGTAATCCACCGGTTTCAAATTTGAACTATGCAAGCGAAAAGTTGCAGACTTTTGATAGATTTTAACACGTGACGCCGTTTTGAATATTATAAACGTACTGCTGCTTCGACAAAAATTTGTCATAAGAGGAAATTATTTCAAAACCTTAGCTTGCTTATCCTGTATTATTATCATCAGCCGATAGACGTCCAAACAGAGCCTAGTTTGTTGACTAGCAGAGTGCACCACAAGCAGGTGTTGCTGGCTCGGGTCCCGCGAGTTGTTATGTTCCACCCTTAACTCCACTTCATCATCATCTCATTTTGTATACCTCAATCAAGACTGAACTTTATTTCCTCGACCGCCACACATCATCTTAAACAGTGCCACTTTGTTATGGTCAAGCGTATCACTTACTACCAGGAGTACGTAGTACCAGGAAAGTTACAAAGGGCAATATTCTTTTGCGGTTTTATTAAATTCGTAAATTTAAACTAAAAGTCTACGTGTTCTCGCACCAGTTGTTTAGCCCTTTTGACTAAATCGAGTTGTCTATAAAATGTAGCTTCAAAGAGAATTTTCAAGTAAATTTGTAACTCGTCCTTCGTTTGGAGTTGCAGTGATAGCTTTTGGCATCGACTAGCATTCGACATACGGTCGCAATATTTAACGAGCACTTTTCATTTTACTTTTTCTCTTGTATGCTGTCAACATATAGTTTGTGATCAAAAGGAACGAGAGATAGTGTAGAGTCTCTTACGCAAGCATATCGAATCGAGCTGATGCTTGATATAAAATTGAGCAAATTGTCATTAATTTTACTAGCGACGTGTAATTAAATTAATGTTGTAACATTAAATAATTATAATTTGGAATGTTTCCATAATCCTTAACGGCTTTCGTTGGTATACAGCTTATTTTACGCCGAAAAACGATATTATGTAATACTCTATTATCTGTAACTGTTATTATAATTCAATAAAAATTTTTTTACATAAAGATATCATGAATCATATTAAAATGTGATAGTCGAGTTTGTTTTCAGGATTTGTTTGATTTAAATATCACGCTTTTGTATCAAAACGGAAAAAATGTTTCCTTTAAAGTTATGTTGTTGTATCAAAAGTAAATTTCGGGCGATCCTATATGTAAATAAATAAAAAAAAATCACAAATTTTTGCGCTTTGGTATTAAAAGTGTTAGACAAATGTGTGTACATAAAAGCGAAGTAATATAAAATCAATTTGATCGAATAAAGCTTTTGCATCCGTCTGTATTGTCATATATCCACTCGTCGTATCAAAGTACGATTTATTGAATTTGTATCAACTATTACTGATCTATATAAACAGCCAAAGGAAAATCTACCATCATTAATCGTCACTACTAGGACTTAGATCTATCTCTCCCAAGGGATATTCCAAGGCTTATTTACAATAGTTTGTTTATAAAAAAATATGTATACTCAATCACTTCATAACGTTTATTAAATTTATATATGAAAGTTACCATTATGTATAATGACAACAAATTTTAATACACCGTGTTTAATATCTACAATTAATGGCCTAACAACATTAAGTTTGATATGTTTCTGTTGGCAACTTGCCCGTCTTTCAATGCAGTTTGTTATCATTAACATTTAGATTAATACTAATAATATTCAACTATAAATATTTAACGTGTGTGTAACAACTGGAACCGCTTCGCCTGATAGGGGGTTACAAGTTAGATTTATGAATGAGGCAAAATGTATACATTCTAAACATGTATTTGTGAAATGAAGAATAACTATATAGTTCTACGAATTTACTAGTTGTTGCTCTTTCTTACTGAGAGCTCTTTGGTATGACCTCTGCATCTGTTTCTGCTACCAACCAGTTATGTGGGATATTTTATTAGGTTATTGAATAATCTTTGAATATATAACCCAGTTGGACATGGTCTCACTACAAAGCGAATGCCTTGCTTGCACCTTTTTTCTTTAAGTCATCTTACATGAAATAATCTTTTGATAGGGGACATCAAAAGATTCATATGACATCTCTTATCCCATAGTTTTTCTTTCAGCTAGAATTGTGAATCTGAATCTTTGGTATCTATCAATGGATGGAAGATAATGCGGTTCTGAAGCTGCGTAATCATGAAACGCATATATATATTATGAAAAATTCTACTGTAAGCTATAACGAAACAAAAAGTTTAGAATTAAATTGTCAATGTTTGAACTACAATCGGTGAAATTAGACCGTACAAATAAAAAGCAACATCGAAAAATGAATTGTTTGTTTTTGATCAAATCCCTCGCCGCATTGTAATCCCACAGCGAATTCAATTTTCTCTGCGCCAATAACAAACCAATACCTGGTACAATAAAGTTGTGCTATGAACTGGGGATTTTGTAGCGTTCCGGTATTAGTGGGTTCCGTTATAACTGAACTGAGTACATACATATATAGAAATTCTAACAACTTGTAAAGATGTTTTTAGAAAGTAAGTAATTATAAGAAAGATCTACGTCAGTTATTACTAACATATGTTAAAAAAGCACTTTTGTTTTCTGAATTCAACATAGAATTTAATTGTTCAACATTCAATAGTTGTATGAATTTGTGTATGAACCGTACACACACTAACGCTATCAGGGAACGCACTGCTTATATTTGCTCTTCTTAAGAGGATATAAGTTTCCTTATAATTCAAGATGTTGTGCCTTATACAATAATCTACAGCTAAGTTAACGCGGGCGTTAATTTCATCTTCGAAACTTCTTCCTGTAGTTACTGCAAAATAATAATCTTTATAACATTAATATGCAAATATTTAAACTTCAACTAAAAAAAGAGAAATCTTTGCTTAATATACAAGAACAATTTTCGTCTAGACTAAGCCAATATTACTCGAAACCTCTTAAAGATTTTATACTAGCTTTTTCTCCAGTAAATTCTAGTAACTGTAACTACATAACTATAATTATATACCATTACTAATAAAATGTTTACAGTTATTACCATTGCATATGAGCGATATTATTCCCCTAAAAAGTTGTAGTTTTCTTGCGGTAGCTGGTTTTGAGGTTACAGTCAATATGACAACATCCGGCACAACTTGGGTCAGACGCCGTGGAGTTCCCCCGTTCACAGTGGGTACTATAACCACTTTAGAGCTCGTCTGCTTTGCAGCTAGTGCACACGCTAGGCAACATGCTTCTGCAGCATTTGCAGGCATTCTAACCTTAAAATTATATGTTTGTTACAATTTTGCTTACCTTCCTTATGACATTAAATAAGTTAACATTAAAATACCTCGTCAATTATTCTCCAGAAATCTACTTCTCTGTTAATAGATTCAACAGATTTACAGATGGAATCTAGAACGTTCATTGCAATCAGTAGATTGGCGGGATCGTTCAACTGTCGGAGTACAAATCCAGTGCCATCCATGGCTGCATTTGTAATATCGGAAAGGTCCTGATCAGTTATTATCCCTTTTCCGAGACTGTCTTCTAAAATATTTCCAGATATGAAAAATGGCTTCCCATGCTAAAAAAATGTATGAAAGAAACTTATGCACTGTGTATTTTTTTATAGAAATAGCTTAAGGAAAAGATTTATATATAAAGAAAGTAAAGGTTTAAAGCACTTGAAGTTTTCAATTTCAATTTAACTGACTCTGCGATGTATTATAATCTTTTTCTTTGTATAACAGATTTTCTTTGGTTAGATTTCTATCTTCAAGCAGTATTTTTTATTTATTGTACTATTGATGATTTATAGCAGCGGTTGAGAACATAATGGTTAAAGTAAAAAGCAAATTATACTTTGTAAAATGTTTTAAATTAAATATTAATGAAAACAGATCAAATATCAGTTATTACCTGTCTACATTTAGCGCTAAGTTGCATTTGTATACCTTTCATTTGGTATTTGTTAACAATTTCAAACGCCAAAAACTCTCTTGCCAATATTATGCCATCAGATTTCTACAAAAAAATTGTTAGTGATTATTATTTAAGTGATCTAAATGGCATAAATAAATGTTCTAGTTTATTATAGTACCTCAATAATACCATCAATATTGTCTAAACCTTCCTGTTCGCATATTGTGCTGATAATCAGAGGCATCGGATGATGTTTAAAATACGCTTTGACTTCGTCCAACGTGCTGGCACGGCGTACTGAATTCATAATAATTATGTCAAGCTGAAAATTTAAGTTTAAGTTTCAATCAGGAATTAAAGGATATGTTGATATCTTCAAATAATTCAATCACTATTGACTATTTATTATTTAAAGATTAATTTCTGTAAGGAGCGGAATCATATTCTTTTATATACAATGTTTGTTTGTCCATTATAATTAATCTCATTATGTCGTAATCAGTAAAGAGGAAATAAAAACAATCCAAGAAGATTATACCAGTTATCCTGTCACTAGTACTATCTTACTACGCTCGATAGTACCTTATTTCGTGCTATAGCACAGCAAATGATTTTCTTTAGTCTCTACAATCTTCAGTAGTGGATGGATGGAATTGATGATATTTAAAAAGGAATTTGATGCTTAACTTTATGGTCTTTGGCGAATTCAATCATTTTCCGGTCATAACTCGAAAGAGGAGGTTTCGTATGCTTGATCCCTCGAACGCAGAAAAACTCAACGTTACTTATCACACCTCCCTGAATTATGCGACATTTGATTTTCTGCTGATTGATCACCTCCGTGCATATCATTATCACTTTTCCACAACCTATAGTTATTTCTGTTCCAGTTTTGATCAACAAAAATGTGTAGGGGTCGTCCATATATAAAATATCTTTACTGCACGTATTCCAATGTTTTTTATTGCATGTTACAACGATTATAGAATTTTCTTCTAACTTTATATCTATTCCGTCTATTTCCTAAAATAATTATTTTGGAAACTATATCTAATATAATGCATAAAATATTATGTTATCGTTAGTGTTAGTGGTGGATAGAAAATCTCCCGTTATTTAAATATTTATTTATTCTATGACGTGTTAAGAACAGCGTTCACCAGAAGGTATGTGATAAGCTTGTGCATAACAACGCAGCGTTGGTATGTACTATAGTAAATAATAGAAATAAGAATATGTAAATGTGACTATATACACATATGTGTATGTACAGGTTTTGAATTGGTATATAAGATACCATAATTATTAGTATTAAATGATGTAAATATAAGTTAATAAAGTCGAGGATAATAATATTAGCAAAAAGCAGAAGTTAAAAAATAAAAAACGAGGCGTTTTTTAAGGTGGTATATATAACACCACATTGCGCTCGACGTCTTGAGACGTAAGTTGTTGACCTCGTTACACTAGTGATTTCACTAGCTTACAGCACCCTTTAAACTAAAATACAGTGATGATATGAAAAATTGTAAAAGGTTAAAAAGAGATAACCGTTGTATTGTGTATATAAGTAATTTAAACTTACCTCACTTAGGCAACCGGTTTTAATGCAAGCGTTAGGCAAATCAATACATATTGCAATTGGCCAGGTCTGGACATCATACTTTTCGCAGAATATCTTCATAGCTTGCCTAAACTTGGCTAATAAAACAACCTTGTCACTTTGGCTTAGTTTAGTCATTTTAAATCTTATAATGCGCAGTCCCATTTCCATAAAATTTTCTATATCAATTGACGTCAAACTCGAGTCACCTAAGAATCAACAAAAGATTGCAGAGCTGAATAAATAAAATTTTACCAAAATACGATCATCAGCCAATAGACGTCCACTACTGGACATAGACCACCCTTTATAATGTGGAGATTTTGGCCGTCTCCCACCATGCTGGCCCAATGAGGGTTGGTGGGAAGCCGCCTCGTTCGTTGATTACCTGGGTTCACAATGAGCAGGTGAGTGTGGCTTCGGTCACGCGAGTTGTTCTTAAACGTCTTGTATTTTTCGTACCAAGAAGATATCGAATCTGGGTAAAAGTCAGTAAATACATTACATAAATACAATAACCATATTGTTAGTTACATACCGAATGTAACAATGAACGGCGTGAGTCTGTAATTCTTCGTATGGTCTAGAAACATTGTTTTATGTAAACTCCTGTTATATAACGATATTGACGTATCCATTTTAGGAAATGAATACTCATAAATCAGAATCAATCAAGGGATTTATTTATCTTCTTTATTCTAACATTCAATAGCAACAAATGATAAAATTCTTATGATGAATATTTTCCTTTTCTTTTGTTTACAAATAGGGCTTACAAATTGATGTGAATTTGAGTAAATTTATGTAAAATATTAGATTCTCAGCATTTTACAATTCAGCCGACTGTATTTGACATATCAATACAGCAAACGTTATTCATAACTTTTTTAGTATGTAAAAACTTTTTTCAATCAGTTACAGTGTATGTTGTTATTATTAAGTAAATTTAAATAGGTAGTAGGATTTACTTAATAATAATACATAGGGATATAAATGTTTCAAAATACTCATAACTACAATAGAAGAAATTGAAATCACGTTAATTATATTTAAGACCTTACGTCCTGATTATCCTTTGTTGCTCATAAAATGAAGAATGTTAACAAAATTTGGTAATCATGTCTTTTTAGTATGTTTAATGAACCTTTATCATGAATATCCTCTACTCTTAACTGTTATTATATAAGGAAAACCTTATAAAATTACAGTTAATTATATTCTGCATTTTGTGTTATAAGTCCAACGCACAGTTTCATTTATTTCGGGGATAATTAAATAAAAACTGCATAGTTTTTCTTAGACTACTCTCAGTTTAATTAACTCGGGCATGTTATTGTTGAACTAATTTTTAATCTAACTGTTTGCACGCTGAGGTGGTCTGAATAAGCACTGTACATGGTCGTCCTCCTCAGGAGTACGTATGTTTCCATGTAATTCAATATGTTGTATTTAATGCAGTAATTCACACCATAAGCGACGCGGTTGTTCATTTCATCTTCAAAGTTTTGTTTGGATTGAACTGAAACAATTAGAAAAATTATGTATTATTAACAATTTACGGTATATATTTTATAACAAATATTATACATATGTATACTAAATAATTATTCTTCGTCGCTGACTGTTTGTTCTACTTTCTTTCGAACAATGCGGTTTCGCTGTAGTTAATTATATATGAATTTGAGTCAATGCTAGAATTTAATGATATTATAGGTAAACAAACATCCTTATTTAAACGACTATGTCCGTCCGTCCGTCTGTCTGTCAACAAATTTCAATCTCGAGAACTACAAGAGGCTGAGATCAGAGCCGTTGGAATTTTGTTGGTATGTGGTCGGGTTCCCGAGTTGTGGGTGCCCAAGTTTTAAAAATTTTGT
>DWLS01001610.1:0-20954 GCA_018246255.1 Pachliopta kotzebuea | reverse complement strand
CCCCAAAAAAAAAAAAAAAAAACCTGGTGTTAAGTGGTGATGTCCGTGGTGGTAAAGCATGTGCTTTTTAACGTAGTAAATATTACTAAACTAATTTAATATTTGTTAGTAATATAAAAACTATGATAACTAATCATAGTGATACCTAATTTTAAAATCCCTTGCGTCCATATTAGAAATTCTTATCTAAGAAAAGGACAAAAATAATAATATAAGAATGGATTATTATACCCTGTAAAAACCTCGTGTGCATCTGCCTAGAAGGAACTAAATGTAGAGAGCAAAAAAATCTTTAGAGTAGTTATCTTTTTCGGAATTCTAAAGACAAGTAATATGTTCAGCTGGTAGCACATGATGTGTACGCTTGCTAATAACAACGTGACGTTGATTAAGATGGTATACACAGCAACAGATTACGCCGTCCTCTTGAGACACAAGTTGTTGAGGCTCGTTATCTCTGTAATTTCGCAAGCATATAGCACCCTTCAAACTGTAACACAGAAATATTTGCGGAGTACTGTTTGTCGGCTGCAATAGGAGCTGCGGTAGTACCTACGTAGACGATTTCCGGCAACAAAGTCCTACTATCACTTATTGTCTCTAGTCAACTTTCAAGTCATAACTTATATATTTATATAGTTATCAGTATATCTTGTACAATCTTATATTATTGGATGGACGCTTGAAAACACCAATGTAATATGACCAATTACCTAAGATATTCTGTTAACAACTATTCAAATATTTATTAATGAAAAACTTGAATTTGAAAAGGATAATTTATTAACACGTTGTACTTATTGAATATTAATTTGTGAATAATAAAACTGTTTAAATAAAAATGTATTTTTTTATTCACCAATAGTAGTTTAAAAATTATATAAACATAAAATTGTCAAACAAAGTAACATTGTTTTCTTCTTACAATATGAAATATGAAGAAAGCGTAACCAAAAAATTTATACTATTTCTAAACAGCTCGTAAATTTTCTTGTTCTGAATCGAAACAGTCGGGCGGCTTTTGGTTTCGTGTTTAAATTACGACCGGTGGGGATTTCTGCTTACGATCAATAAATCAATAAATATATATACGGAGCAGCGTCCGCCCGCCTGTCCGTCCGTCCGTAGGACATTAATGGAAATCACTGTTTGTTTAGGGTTCACGATCCTTGACGCTCGCAAGGTTATAATTACACGGGAGCTCTGTTTATACTATTTTAACTATTACAATATAAAATATGGAAACTTGTCATTTGTCGATCTACACCGCAGTACTTATTACAACCACCAAATTAGTGTGCAATCTTTACTGTTTTTTTGTTTGAAGGCCGCTGTAACTAAGGATAACTATTGAAGTAACGAATTTCATTGTATCATATGCCTTGGAGGAGCACAGTATTATGGAGTATATATCATCCTAACTAGAATAATGTCGTTCTGGCCAATGCATCACTTCACAACTGCAGAATAACTTTCTGGTTCATCTACGAAGAATAATATAATATTCCACTTTTAATTAAATTTGCCAAAATTTTCAGAACTAATTAGGTCCACAAATTCATAGTATAAGCCTAAGTTTTTAAGCCATTATAGACTCGTAAAAAGAATTAAGCATTTATGAAATATAAAATAAAATTAATGGTTGTTGTTGAATAAATACTTTTCAATAAAAAAATTACTTGATTCAGTATTACAGAAAGTACTTTGACTTTATCACAAGACAGTTAACCTGTTCCAGTCTTAGCGGTTATTTAGGAAAGGAACCTATAAGTAAACGGTTATAATTAGTTGTATATATTACGTAGGACCAAAACTACTGTCCCGAAACAGACAACGATAAATTTTACCGTTTTTTTTTTCTTTGAGCTAGTGGCACCGCGGTGCGCCGGGACAAAAAACCCTACCTGCTCCGAGTTCCCTGTATCCCAACGCGCGGCACAATGCCTCCTAACCATTTATTTGGTCGGCTCGTCGCATTTAAAGTTTTCGTAACCGAACAAAACGAAATCATAAATGTTCCAAACAAAGAAACTAGCAGCTTTTCGAAACTCAAAAATTACCATATGCCAAAAAACCTAAAATACCTCTTCAACAATCATTTCACTTGCATAATATAAATTATAAAAATTTTAGAAATTATAAAATTTAATATCATTAAAGAAATATTTATAATTTGTATATTTTTTGTATAAATTCAACATAAAAATTTAATAGCAGTTTCATTGCAAACAGTTTATGAAAACCGTTTCATGTTCCCGTAACGTATAGCGCATATCAAAAGATTTATCTATAGGAAACAGGAAGAACACGGGGATAATGACAAAATATTATGCGTAACGGGAATAGTAGATAAATATACTAAATTTAAATATATTTAAGAAATGTTAAAATTTATTGCATGAATTTTGTTTATGTATGGACTTTTTAATGCATTTTTTTTTTATTTATTGCGTCTTTTTTGAAGCTTATGACGAATACTCTCAAAAAGTATTACGATGATCGCCAATTAAAAACTTACTTTTATTTATTTGATAGATAAGCTAACAGCTAATCATATACAATAAAATACTACTAGTACTATTACTATATTTATAACAAATAGTTTCTATGTCTGATCGATAATTACAGACATACAGCTTTCAATAAAATTAACGCTACGGAATATGCAATCTGAACCTTTTTTATTTGTTGCGATTTAAATATCAGATGCTAAGAAATTTTATTTGTTAATGATTTATCTGTACGGGCCACTGGTAATGTTCCAAGATGTACTCTTGTGTGAAAATGAACTGTGAAAGCTTTTAAGAAGGCTTTAAAACAACAGCGGACGCAGTCTCGTTTGTACGAGCAGGCGCTAAACAGCCATGCGTTTCCGATGTAGGTTCACCAAGCAATCGTGGACTTTTGTTTATTAAATTCACACCGACATTGTATATTTCATAAAAATCGCTTATAATTCTGTACATCAATCATCACATAAAGTATTATTTTTATTATCTTCTAGGTACTTCCCATAGTGTTAAATGCAAATGCGACCGTGAATGATGTAGCGTATTCGCTAAGGATATTTCGGATCACATATGTAGACAATTGGAACACAACAATGCTGTTATGGCAGCAGATCTACAATATGTGAATGGTTTCTACTTCGACGAGTTTGAATAAATCCTGCTACTGATCAAAATAAGAAACCTCTGTGTTACAAAGCAAATAAAGCCCTCGCGCCTCGTAGAAGGATGAAACTTATATTATAATATAACTCAATATTTTCCTATTAAATCGAAATATTTGGATGGATAATATAAAACAAAGTAGGCTTTTTTGTAATATTATTACAAATAAAGTCATGACAGATTTTTTTTAATGAAATCCGACCTTATGATTTGTCCAGCAATCGATTGCGGATTTTATATTAAATTTATTTGTAACATTAATTAGTCAAATATGTAGTCAATATTTACAACATTATGTTTGCAATAAAGGGCTGAAATTTTTAAGTAATAAAATAATGAGAAAACAGAGCAAAACAGAATTTCGTCTAAAACTCTTACTCACTATGTTATTAAAATTTTCCTCGAATACAATTTCTTATTTCTTCAACTGCAATGTTCATAATAAAATAATGAAAAGTAAGACAAAATATTATATTTTCTTTAAAATTAAGATTTGTCCGTTATTATTTACAGTAACATGGTCAGTATAGGCAGCTGGTTTTCCTTTGCCTCTGCACTACTGTATTTCGTGCGTCTACAATTAAAACTATCAACCATGCACTATTAATGTATCTATAGTTTTTTTAGTTATTTTCCTTTTCAATTAAATGTAAGGTTTAGGTAAATATGTTGATAGAATTGGTGGGGACCTTTCCTTTTCCGCTTTGACCTTCCTCCTCTGACGTTCATTCCGGAACGACATCTTAAAAAAGGTTAATGTCTTTAGGAAAACGTAAATATGAGAAATATTTTAAGTAATAATAATATTTTAATATAACTCTTCTGTTGTCGGCACAACGAAGGAGTATCCTTTGTAGGATTCTTCTACGGTTAAAGAAAATATTTAATATACCTAGAATAGTATATCCATTACTCGAAAATACATTACCTCATTAAAACCTTGTTTTAAATAATAAACTTACTCTCATTACCATATAGTAGTACTTCTCGGAAATTAAAACCAATTTTGGATTTCCTGCTGGGAAACAACTTACGAGCGACGGGCGGGTCTAAAGATAATAATCCTTAATTACACGCCAATCCATCATCGAAAACCAACAAACAAGGTGTAGGTAGGTATCTTGTGGAAGGGCGCCCACCCACCGACCAGCATACGGTGAAATAGTCCTGTGATTTGTTGTTAGTTTTAACATTGACTTTTCAACAGTATGATATCTTTAGCATTCAAATGAATAAGTAGTCCTTTTACTGTTTATTATAAACGAAAGAAGCTTGAAATATATTATGTTAAATCATAATAATTTATTTGCATTCAGAATATTCGCTTTATAGAATTTGCTAATAGATAGCCTTGTTATTTATATAAGTGTAAATATTTGCCATGAAAACTGGACGTTACTAACCATATCTTCTTCTCTTTAGCATTTGTCCCGTCTTTTGAAGGGCTCTGCCTTTCTACTACATTCTCTCCACTTCGCCCTAACTGACCACATCAATGACGATAAATCGCCCTACCTAAATATACTGTTATCGTTACTAGAAAAAGGTAATAATACAGTGTAATCAGGTAATATAAATCAACACATGTATTGAATCCATTAATAACAAAATAAACAGCCTTCTTTCGTTGGCTACTTATGTAACAGGCGTGCTAAGTGTGGGATATAGGATGTCAATGAAAGTTGCCCGAACAAGTTGATTTCCTTACAATGTGTTTTATTAATAATTATCGACAATGAATCTTGAGTGGAAAGTGACAAGGGATCGAAATTTTGAAGGCGGAGGACGTCTGTTAAGCGGTAACAATGGAGACGATGGTATCGAGCAGCGGGCACTCGGAGTCGTGCGGAGAGTATCTGATCGTGCATCGGAACTAACGAGCTGCTTATGTCGTAGTAAACGATAAAAATTGAGAAAAAGTATAGTTAACTCTGCATCCAAAAAGAGGGGTTGTTTTGTATGCAACTTGTGTGATGAAACACCAAAACGTCTGTAGCGATTTTTACACAAATGTCTCTACGGATTTGTCATAAATATTACAAATAAATCAAAACAGTTATTACATTATTAATTATTATTTGTTAGGTTATTAATTCTTTTTTTCTATTATAATAAATTATTTATAACATTTCAATAATAATACTTCATTCGTTTATTCAAGATCTGTTGGTATAGTTTTGTTCAGTATTAGGAAAGCCTATTCCTGACGTTAAACAGTGAGAAAATATTAATATAGTAAATTCCTCTTTAAAGAATCCTGTAGTGAAATTACTGTGATAATACGAACTATAATATTCCCCTCAAGTTGCGATCAATAATTTTTGTTACTGTCTTTACCAGCATTTAATTGTTATAGGTCATGGTAGATTAAAAGTATTACCAATGATAGTTCTGCCTCAACTAAAATTATGTATACAGTTTTACTTAAAAAGCTTCAACAATAATATCTCTTCATATTAAAGTTGCTTTCTCACAATTTTTAATACACTTTTATGTCCAAGAAAGCGGGTTCCAATAATGAGGTCCGTCCGATAGGATCTCGCCGGTTGCGCCCGCGATCTCCGCATGAGATATGCAGAACTTAAGCTCTCGGCTCGCTTTGTGTCCCGACATAAGCAAACATAACAATGTTGCGCAGACGCATCTTCAAACCGCCTCCGCTTATCTAACTTAAGCGTACATTACTTCTTAAAGCAATCTAATGTTATCTACTACAAAAGAAATAATAAAACGTAAGGCGGCTTTAATATTATTTTCTTTTCTTAATGTGTGTCCAAAATATACTCACAGTCTAAGTTTTTGGTTTTAATTTAAAAACGTACGAAATATATACCATAAAACGGACTCTGAATAATTTTTTTAAATAGCAAATTTAATAATTCCGAAACTTCAAAAATATCGTTTACTGTTATATCCCGGTAATACCGAAATAATAATTATGAATTAAATTAGTAATGTTTGTCGTTTGTCAACTACCTTATGATATTCCGGATATTAATATATAAAAAAACTGCCTGCAGGTAAAAAATGCAGTAAGATTTTGTCGTTCCCCAGCGAAAAGAGTGATACTGGTACACTCAAGTCGTTAAAAATGAAAATTATTCCGCCGTCGCAAACTACAGTGATTATATATCAAGCCGCCCGAGGGAAACGTCTCTCGCTCATTGCCAGATGATTGAAGACCCCGCCGCCTCCAACGGTCCTGGTGTGCGAGTGAGACGGCACACCCGCGGCCCGCGAGCACGAGGGAGACAGCAACAGTTCAGCATCTGATTAGCATCCCAATTACGACGCGGGCGCAGTGGGATCGCATCTTCGGGCATAGTGATTGAACGGAATTTCTTGAAAATTATCGATATACTAAAAAACGTGATTTCTTTTATTTATATTATGCTGATTTTTCCTTAAAAAACAATAATTTTGAAGTTTGCATTTATTATAAGTAATAGTAGTAATAATTGTTTATTATTGTATTTAGCATTAAAAATATATTCACTTTATCGTACATAATTATTATATAGCTGCAAATAAACGCGGATGTCAAACAGATGATGATAATAATGAAATATGTTATCATTATTCGTGTTTTATTTTTATTGAATGGGTCATAAAGTTTAAATGAATGTGATTCGTACATAACGTTTGAAATTACTTTTTTTTAGATAATTTGTCAAAATATTTTGGATAAAAGATTAATGAAAACATGTTGTCAAACGATGGTATTTAAAAAAATAAACAAAAATGTAAATGTAAAAGAAAAATCGATAAAATTGCTATAATGTTCGAAGCAGCGTTATTAACGAGGAGGGAGCGATGCAGCGAGGTGGGGCGTGCTCGTGTTAAGATTACATCGGCAGCGCCAAGGAAATTTTAAATAAACAAGAAATTACGAACCAGCTGATGATTATACACCATCGCGCTGACTGGCGGCCCACTAGCGAAATTACTCATTAATGTAACCCTCGTTATATCCACACCTACTTGATAGTTATTGGCGAACAGCTACAACGCAATATCTTATAACTTATCGTCATATATTTATAATCAGAATAAAGTAGGTCATATTTTTATCTACTACGAAGTCATGCCTTGGATGGTTAAGCGTGACAAGACAAAACACAGTAAAGCTGTGATGATGGCAGTTATACAATGTGAGAATAGTAAATAACCAGGCGGGTTTGATAAAACCCTACCATCAACTAAAATTCAGGAATTGCGACCATGGAATCAAACCAGGTTTGAACTGCATTGTAAGCTAGTGAAATAACTGGGGTAACGAACTTAACACCCTCCTGTCTCAAGCCGGAGAGCGCAATGAGGTGCTATGTATACCACCTTAACTAGCTCACGTTATTATGAGCAAGCGTGTAACTTACCATCAGGTGAACGCCTTGCTCGTGTCTTCGTTTTATCAAATAATAATATTAAAAAAACGTGTGCTTAGACATTGCGACAACAAGGCAGTTAAAAATGTCTTTAAACAAATATTCTGATAGCTTTTCCTTGGACAATAACTCATGTGAAAATATAATAGAAAAATAATTAAATTTAGTGAATAAAGTAAAGTATATTTGAAAAAGTTATCGTTATATATAAAATTACATTAAAACATGAAACGAAAGATATGTGTAGGAATATAAAGAAAATGACAATAATAAACATAAAACACGATGATATTTCAAAGCGAAGACATTATGTTTTCAACGCAGCACCATCTAATTCTGTAAATGTAACTTCCACCAGATGTTACATGTAACAGATATTTTATTGCCCTACTCATTGCCGTCGTATTTCGTCCCAATGAGAAACAGAAAAAAAATGATTTATGTTATTTACGAGCACGATAATAGAACAGCGGTTGCGGTAAAATTTGTATCCAACCAACAACTATTTAAGTCAAATTTTTCTATACATATATGAGAAAATAGATTTAAACCTAAAACATCGAATTCAGTATCTAGTTGTTTCAATACAATTTTATTAATGTTTAAACCAAAAACTGTTTATCAAGAGCATCTCAATTTCACATTGTGTAATACAAAGTTTGCTATATTCAAAGTATGTATGAAGAAGTGCTGAAGATTTAAGTTTACCCATAGTATTTATTTCAAGTATAGTATATTCAGTGTTATTATCATCAATGGACAGATACTAAACTAAACATAGGTCTCTTTCAAGGTCTTCTCAACGATTCTGTGCTGCAAACTAATTGTATACATATTGAGATCTATTTATGTTAAACTATAATTGACGTCGACATTACATTATTATTATAGATATTTTGTAAAATAATAGGATATTTCTAAGTGCCTTTGTGGGTAGCCTTGTAAAACGAAAGTCTATGATTCAATTTCCAAGTCATGTTGTAAAGTTTACCTTAGGTAGTTATTACTCTCATATTTTTTGAGGAGAATCTGACGCCATACCTGCAATGTTCCTGGTGCCAAAATATGAAAGCTATTGTATAGTGAGAGTTCGCTACAACTTCAGATGTCTTCTTGTCATCTAACTACATGAGGAATTCAGGTGAAATATTAGACCATTGTAAATAAATAATATACTTATACTATCTATAAATTCATTAAAATAGAAACCCCGGCCTCTCGTCTCCTCGATGCTCTTAATCCGTATCGGGAATGGCCTCACGTTCCGTCGGATACATTGCCGAGCGCATGAATATAAAACCAATTTGACGTTTCTCATTACACTGTAACCACAACATGATCTCATCCAACTAGTTCCATGGAGAGCAATCTGTTATTATGTTAATAGATCTAGTTTAGGTTTAGGAGCGGAGGATGCCTTCGTACCTTATTAAAAAAAATCAAGGCTTGTTCATCGTTCAACATTTATCAATTATTATTCAACGCCGAATGAATTATGCTCTTGATTCTTGGTAAGGAAATTTTTCTTTTATCTTCGTTGAAGGACTTAACGACCAGGTGTACCTAATAGTAAGTGAAACATCAGCTTATAACAACGTGGCACTAGTTAAAATAATGAACACTGCCCAAGAGACAAAATGACAAGTCTTTTTACCCGAGCAATTTCACTAGCGATAACATTGTTCAAACCGAAACAGGGTAAAATTAGCAAAGTTCTGATTGGCGGATAAAATAGGCGCTTTGTTGGTTACCCATCGAAATGATCTATAGCGCCAGATATCCACAATAACTTCAATAAGTCTTTGAGTTAAACGTTTACATTTAACGTTTTAATTAAAAAATAGTTGGAGGACTTAGTATGATTGTCTTATTTTGTACTTTTCAATGTACATTTTGTATTTTTCATTATTTAATGTAAAAATTTTGGTTATATTTAATATTATTGATCACCTCTCAGAAACGCTTACAATGATTGATGCGTTTTCGAAGCAGTATAAATACACGCGTTCCCAATTGTGTGGATCGTAACGATAACTCTTGTTCTCTTTCACTATTATTAAATGTTTTCCGCCGACCAGACGGGATCGTGATACAAAGAGCAGATAAACAAGGCGCATTATTACTATCAACACTACGGCATTAATATCTGTCAGGGGGCCCATCAGATACGCTATCAAAGAGCACCGGCGTAACATAAATCTACGTGAAATTATCATAACGAGTCGGTTTAGTAACAAAAATTTCTGGCTTTCTAAGAAATTAATAACGTCCGCCATAAACTCGAAGTTACAGGTTTCCGCATTTGACCGCTGACGAAATTAATTGGGTGTTGTCGGAGAAGCCGGCCGATGGTAAAAAGCAACGAATGCCAGGTGATTAAGAGATAAGTGCTTGTCATAAACTTTACGACGACATGTCGAAACGACACCAATTTGGAAATAATGCATTTTCCATTTATTTTGTAACACTGCGAATCACTTAAATTTCGTTATGCAAATTTTCATAAACGTCAAACGATAAGTTACCATTTCATGTAACATTGGAGTTTGGATGTGACCAGTCATTGCACTAATAAATATTCTTTCCCATAATAATGAAATAAACTAGTAAACAGAAACTAAAAAAGACAAACTCCTTTTTGTTGTCGGTAAGAATGAGCATCATCAATATTTACTACTCTAAAGTGGAAGTAGTAATTTATAGTGAAGATAATAATCTCTTTCTTTCGTGCACTTTGTTACTGAAGTTCATGAAACGCCCTCTGTGATGCATGAACCAGCCGATAAAACAGCTAGAAGAGATAATAATTCTTTCTCCTAAGTTTGTCCGTCTTTGCTGACAAACAAATCCTACATACTGCAAAGACTTCTAATGATATCAGTTCTGCTGTTTTAAAAACTGCCGCAACATGATTTGTATAGAGAGATTTGTCCATAAAGTTTTAGAGTAATTATTCTAGTATAAAGATTTAATAAAAATTTCTTTCTTTGAAATAATTGGTTATTAGATTCGTGACTCATTTTAACATTTTCCAATCAAACGGGCATAAGCCTTTTAAAGTATCTGCAAATATTTTTTAGAATTTCATTGTTTAGATCAAACCCTCTTCTTGTAATTTAACGTTTATCGGTTTTCTCGAATTAAAAGTATTTAAACGTATATTTGCCCAACCGACATAATAAAAACAATGAAAAAATAGTCAGCTGACATTCAAGTCGCGTTTCAATATTAGGGCGAATGAAACCCCACAATTGTATTAATTTAAATTTCAAGTAAGGGTCGGTTAGCGAATGGCAGATGATTGGCAGTTTTTTAACACGCTCAAGCATGCAATTACCGTCCACAATTGGAATTTTCAAGTGCATACAATCCATAGCAAAAGTACTCTAGTCTTATTATGAGAAGTTTCTATTAGGTCCGAGAAAATGTAGAGGTCTCATACTACAACGCTTCAAATGAACGTGAAATAGCGTGGTGGACGTACACGAGGCTACCACTTATTTCTACTACGATCCATTTACATCTTTTCTTAAGTTAGAAGACTATTTTTAGGAAGTTTTTACAGAAAAAGACAGGGTGCAAAAGTTTAGAGTCTAGTGATATACAAGACTGCGAAGTAACAGACAACGAGGTCGAGGATAGGGCGAAGTGGTGGAAAAAAATTAAGAAATCTGACCCCTCCACCACATAGAATAGTGGCTAGGAAAAGAGAGAAGGTTCTAGAGAAGTAACAAAAAATTTAGTAGTCATATTCATTGTACCTACGTGTTTAATTTGCCTTCATATATGCATTGTTGCACAAAATTTCTGAAATGTCACATACAACATAAAGTATTATATACTTTATGTCCGATATGTCGGTTTTTTCACAATAATCACCGGACATGTGGTAAAGAAAGTCAACTTAATGGTAACTGTTTCAGAGAATTAGTCGCATTTAATTAAATATAAAACAGACAGATTTGTGTTGTGGACTTACAGCCCCCAAGTAGTTATAGTTATAAGTATTTAAATCTCTAAATTGTTTATTTATTTTCCTCTAAAACCTCTTTTAATTTCAAATGTCTTAAAACCATAAATTCAAATATTTTTAATGACTCATGATTTATTACCCTACGGCTCACAGCAGCACTTTACCCATACTATTAATATAAATCAAGATTCCTATCTGAGAGTTTCGGAGAAAATGTATGCATTGAGAGAGTTATTAAGAATATCAACATTAAAAGTTTCAAAAATACAAACGAAAAAGCTGCTCCGCATCGTCCCGATGTTCGATTTATGGCGTCGGTAGGTTCTCTCTAGTTAAACAAACATTTATGTAGAAATGTAACACGGTAAGTTTTTGCCGCGGGGTCCACGTCGGTCACCGATACACGACCCAATTTGCGGTAAGCCAAAACTAAAAGCCTTTTGCAATAAAGCTCAAAATATCTAATTTTAGTTTCGAAGTGAATTGTGAAGTGCAAAGGGCTTGTTTTTATATACTAAAGCCAGCGTCATGTATTGGGTTACGTCCACGTCAAGTGTTACAGCTGGCTTGAGCTTTTTTTTTGTTTTTCTCACTTCGCTTTTGCTTTTCGACAGATCTAATGTTGAAATTCACGGGCCTCCCAAAGATATTGAGCATTTTGAAATGACAAAGTCAATCAATTGATTTACATAAAATTTTAAGTTGTATATATTCCACCGGCCGATAACCTATATGAATATAGTTAAGATATTTTTTGTGTAACGATGTATATCTCATTATGCTCAACGATATTAACATTTTATTATTTCGGCACTAATTAAGAAATGCAAAATTTTTATGCAAATGGATAGTTATTTAGATTTTATTAATTACAACAAAAAAAAAGATGTCGCTACGATCAAAGCCGAGCATAAATCAATGCCACGGTTTCAATTCTACTAAATCCAGTATTCTAAAATTATTGTGGTGATGACGCATTTACATTCGTGTTCATCTTCAAATAACGCTTCCACGCAGTAATCGTTAGTTCCGTACGGTACAGATATTTCGCTAAATTTGCTATATTACTGAATTAAACACTAAACTTTGGAATTACACATAAAAGGTACAACTTTAAAAGACTTACAAAACTTTCTTATTTTTTCCATTACCTACATTTGTAACGTGTCATGCAGGTAAAGAACTTCCTTATGATAACCATAGTTTTAAATTCGTGATTAAGCAGCGTTACAAATAAGTCACTATTTATAACAGTGTCCGTGTAAACGTAGGACAAAAAAAGATAAATCATGAACGTTCTTCGAAATGTGCTTTGTCGAAACGCTTAGAAGGTCGAGCCGTAAACTTTACTGAATTGTGAAACAAGATTAACGAGACTCAATATATCTTGACGCCTCCTCTAAAATCGATGAGAGAAAACATGAAAGTAGTTATTAGGTTTTCTGAAACTAAGGTAATTTAAAGAAATATATAAATATAACGTCTATATAACTGTTTTGAATTAATACATTACATTTAACTAAAAGATAATGGAGGCGGAAACAAGATCCTTCCCATATAGTGTAATGTTCTCGTTATTAATTTTAGTTTTGTTAAACCATTAAAAGGCGTACTGTGTCCGAATAAAATTTATATTACCTAAAAACTAAAATAAGCGTATAAGACTAACTTTTTACAATAAAAGTATTTATGAATATCTTTTCTTCGCACCTTAATTACTAATAAACATAAACTGATAACTTTTGAAAAAATTGGGCAATATTATATAGTTTTCACACAACTGGTCAAGTTACATTCATATAGTTACAAAATGCAAAACTTATTAAATCTACTAAGTTTTAAATACATATATTAACCAACAATGAGTTAGCTAATTTCTGGTAATTTAGTCCATGTCAAACAATACGCTCCTTAGAGTGGAAGCAGTACTAAGAAACCGAGTCAGGTTACAGTTTTCTAAGAGCTTTTCTGTAGCATTTATGAGCGAACGTTACAACTTCAAGCGACAGCTAAATATAAAGGAAACTTTAACTTCATTTGTTTTCCTTTAACAATAACACTTCTAGCGGCATTTCTAAGAGGTTCTTATTTATTTTAAGCGACAATAGAAGTCAGGGACAAAGAGTGTCGAAAATATAATTGAAAGGTGACAAAAATGGGAATGAATGGAAAGTAACAGGTACAGTAAACCCATGTGCCAAGGTTGCAAAAAATCTTTAAACAAAACTCATAAAACTCTTTGTCACAAACGTCGTTTGCAAAATTTTCTTAATTTTTTACGTCGTTATAAAATTTGCAATGCTTAGAAAAAAGAAGTAGTAACAAAAACTACGTGTTATTGGTAAATTTTTTCTAGCTGCTTTTTTGTTTAGCATATTATAATAAGTGTTAAATAAATAAAAATATCGAAAAATGTAGAATCAGTTTTTTCTACATTTTTCTCTCATTACATTTTACAAATAATTTCATTGAAAAGTTCATTGCTCTGTAATAATATAATTTTTAACTTATTCAACGAATTGACGAGACGAGCAGTGCGTTCACCTGATGGAATTATATAACATTTATACATAACAATGCGGAGCTTGTTAGAATGGTAAAAAATATAATGGTTCACGTTTTTAATATTAAGTATAGATTTGATGAAAGATTTATTTTGTAAAAATATGTTTTCACTTACCAAACTGACGCTGCTAAACCGAAGTAGTAGAGAAGGAGAAATACAACAGCGCAATTAGGATTTGCGAGGCCATCGTGGGCTAACAGCATTCGAGTTGGAGACATCGAGTCCTTGGCGCAGCCAGCAGCAGACCGACCGGCCGCCGCGCGCACTCCCCAGCCCGCCGCGGCTGCGCACCGGCACAGCGCCACAAGCACCAGCGCCCTTTCTCCTGCGCCTCCTCTGTCTCCACAAGCTAATTGTGCTCCAACAGCAGCCAATGTACAAGCAAAACTCAACGCTGCCCATGTCGCTAGCCATACTTCTGCAGCTCTTCTCTCCCCTGCCTCCCAGAGAACCTCCGCATCGCAAAATTGTGCACACCGCCCTGAACCTCGTACCCAGACCCAACTGCTAGGTTTGACGAGACGTCGGCATGCTCCTCGACCGCTTGTTGATGCCGTATCCAACGGAATAGTTCCAATTGGCGGCACCCGTTCACCCGGGCCCTCCATGCACATATGTTCATGATTGTTTTCCGCTGGAAACAACGAACAATCGAGCTCCGATGGCCAAGGGAATCCGAACCCTCTTAAAACGGGATAACATCTCGCGTAGACACTCTCACAAAGTCCCCTACATGGTCCGATCGGTAACGCAACTTTATCTGTACACATTGGGACGTAAACGGAACAGAGAAACAAATGTAACTGAGACGAGCAACCGTATTGTACTAAAGGACTGTAGGTTTGAAGAGTCACATCCGCTTCTACTTGCAGCGTATGCCTGGCCAGGTTCGGCATACCAGTCTGGTTGTAACCAATGTTCTTGCACATCGCCACTTTGATGGGTTCACATGTTCGTACCGAAGCCTCCGCGGTGGCTTCAATGGCGAACGTCACAAATAAAAGAACTACGTTAAGGCACTTCATTTTTATAATAAATAGCTAACTATAAAGTTTCATCGTAAGATTTGCGCGCGAACGAGGTTAAAACGGAACACACGTACAGACACAACGGCAAACGCGAAGCGACTGTGTTGTTTTGTATCTCGTGCGGAGAGCCCCCTGCTTCAAACAAAAAGGAGCACAGGTATGCGCGATGCTTTATCGGAGCCGGAGGGAAGGGGAGAGGATTTGGTTAGCAGTGGGCCGCGGTCTCTGTCCGCCGTGATCCTCGTTAAGAATACGATTGTCCTCCTAGCCCCGGGGCCGTTTTCAACACTTATAATCAGATAAATTCACATTACTACAGATTTAATTAAAGTATTATTTAAATCAACTTCGATATTATTACAATATAAACATATTCTAAATATATTGTCATGAAATAGATAAATGTCTATAAATAATTTTTGGCTTACCACTGTAGATTAATAAAATTTCTTGTTAATCACAATTAAAAAAATTAATAGTCTTATTTCAAATAACATTGATTAATAATATTTTTAAAGATTACATTATCTTCATTTTGCTTTCTTCATCAAGAGCGGACATCTCTTTCAATCTGATGAAGTCTTTGATAATCTCATTTATCCTTAAAAAGAAAAAATAATGACTATAAACTATACATAGCTTTCGAACCTAGCATGTAAATACAGCACGATGTCTTTTTGATTGTTATATCACTTGCTATATCAGTATAACGATTTTTAGATAATGAAAATAGATAATACCGATAACATCAAATATATCGATTGTAGAAAAGATATTATTTGTTAAAAAATTTATATTTCCTAATTAGAATGATAAATTTATTTAAAAAAAAAACAGTTTTATCGTTTTTTATCTTGAAAAAATTTAACGAATCCAGTCTTTTGGTGCAAAAGAAAATAAAGTAACAACAAAAACCTATTTCCCAGACCCTCATTAATCCAAATCCATAAATTACAAGTCAACTTTGATGTTAATTTTCGAAGTGCCGTGGCCAAGAATACTCTAGGGAATATGGTGAAATAATACAATCATTGGTTGTTTGCTACAGAATGCAGATTTAATAATTTAATAATACATACATTTCGGAAATTTAGTTACTTCATTCTTCCTGCTATAGGATGTTATCACTAACATCGTTTACAAGGGACACGGGACAAGTTTAAGGACAATCTAAGATAAATACTCGGTCGGTTCCGTTGTGTTGAAAATTGATTGGAAAAGCATATGTTCCACAGTGGACAACAGAAGTTTGTTTTCCCAAGTATCTATTTTGTTTTATTTACTTTATAAACATGCTTGAATTCCTTCAATCAGAGCTAAATGAAAGAAATTTAAATTTTTAAATAAATTTATTGTACATAGTCGCTACAATAATATGCAATTACTGTATACTCTTTATGAAACATAAATAGGTAATATAACGGTGAATGTTAGTATTACAAAAATTGGACCAAGATAATCAGTGAGACGTCAAGCTTTGACAGATCAAATATATACGCGACAGCGCGGGGTGACCGATGTATTTACACTGCAACAAGCGAGCTCCAAGTGACAATAATAATATATTCTTATAAAAGTAACTACTAAAACAAAATAAACGATAAATACTTTTACAATATTCTTATATAATACATGTTTTCACATTTATATATTTTTTTTACATCACTAATATGTATTGTAATTTATAACTTGAAACAACATTCTTTGTCATATACCAACTCAAGATGACGCCAACTAATAAAATCTCCTCTTAACCTTACTTCAAGTCTTTGTCTTTTCCCTTCAGCTCATACATAGTTCTTTATACAATATTAAAATCTAATACATAATATACAACATTCACAATGACAATTTCCAAATGGTACTTTTATTTATATTTATTACGACAACAAGCGTATTATAAAATAAATAAGGAATGCAATACAAGCATTTCAAGCGCCATTCTATACTTCACTTTGCGTATCAATAATATTTTTTTCACGAGTTTATAAAAATACGGAAACCACTTTTTATAATAGCAGTTCTTTTAGTAGAGACGGAAATTATCTGGATTTGAATTAAAAAAATCGATATTTCCCTATTTATATCTAACGATCAGTTACAAATTGATAAAAAATACAGTTGATCTAATAGAAGCCAGTAAATTTTCAAACGTTACACCAATTCGCGCTACATCCATTTAAGGCAAAAAAGTTTATCTAATTTTACAACTACACTGGCTAAACCGTAGTGTACTTTCAAGTTAAACATTTAATCGATTAAAGCACAATCTCAAAATATGCGGAACAAATTTAGAATTTTTGAGGTAGTTTCATGAAAGAAAAGTAGTTATTATCTTTCGAAAGAGTTCTTATTAATTTATTTATCGAGTTTACACTCGTCACATATATTTATCGATTCAAAACGCAAACCTAATCCGTGACATGAGATAAACTAAAATATAGAACAAAAAATTGATTCAAGTCAATTTTAGCCTCTTTTCTTGAATGTTATGTTTGATGAATAGAAGATTGAGCTCTGGTAAATTTGTTAATAAATCTAAATCCTAACCATCATAGCTCCTACATTGTGTAGATTGTATAAATATATTTAAAAAATTAAATAAACTAGAGAATTTCATGTGCTGAATAATGACGAAAACACTTTCTCCTTTAATTCGAATGAAGGTCAGTCTTACTAACGACTTGCGCTTCATCAGGATTTGCGAATCCAGAGCTAACATCAATTTTTTTTTCTTCATAATAAATATTATTAGCACATAAACAGCTTCACAAGAAATAGTAAAGCTTTTTAAATTTATTTTATTATCAATTTAGGTACAATTATAGCGATATATAGAAAATAATTGTTTTCTACGATAATGTTAGGCCTTTTAATTAATCAATGTGTATATAAATAAATACTTTCTTTCTGTACAAATCTAACAGAGCTCGAATGAAATATTAAAAAAAAACAGGATTCTTTATAAACGTAAACTTATTAAGTCAATTACAAATACAATGTAAATAGTTAATTGAAACAATTCGCTTATGAGATTACATCAAATCAACAAAACAACGATAATATTCGCGTTGGGAACGTACGCGAGCTGAAATGCACCAGTCATTGCAGTAAGCCGCGACCCGGGGGGTTGAGGGGGCTGATGGTGGGCAGCAGTAGATGACATATGTCCGATACATTTATATTCATTAGGGATTACCTTGTACAAACTGCCTTACGATTTTTTTAGTCCGTTTAAAGGATAGAAACGGTAGCAGTTGCTTTCAATAATACGTATTAGAGAACATTAGCATAACGAATCAATGTTCAATTATAATGGAATGTTACACACTGGAATATCTAATTAAATTCTTATAACACCGTAAAACGATAAATAGTAATTTATTATATTTTTCTTTTTTGTAATCTTCTCTCAAAAGTAAATGAATGTGGAAATTTTCTAAATAAAATTATGGATAGCGAGTTATAAATTAAATAACTTCGGCCGTCATCATTCAAAGCCGCCCACCGGATATAAAGTAAGGTTCCGTGGATCGCGTGACTAGATGGGAGTGTTGTGCGCATCCAAGCGCACGCGCAGTGCTTCTCTTTCCCTTTGCACATCGGCTAGTTCTGCGCAAAGCGCACGGCACACACGATGCAGAACCGCATTCTGCTCCTGCAGTGACTTCACGTCGGGGTCCGTCTCACATGAGGACTCGCGAGACGGTTTCCGGTAGACTTCAAAGGCTCCGTGCATTTTGGGCGCGTCCTCTCTTATATATCCGAATCCTTCGCCTTCATACTCACGGGGAACGAAGGCATCTGGAGGGAATGTAGGTTCGCCTTCGCTTTTCTGGTTCACTAAACGTCTATTGGGAGGTGAAGTGGCGGACGGCGACATCCGCGGCGGCGGTTGTGGTGGTGGTGCCGGCGCCCCCTTAAACCGATTCAAATCTAAGGAGCTCGAACGTGCGTGGTTGCGTAAAGGTCGGGGTGGGGGAGGCGGTGGAGGCTCTTTCTTAGGTGGATACTGCAGGGATTGCGGTCCATCTTCAGCGTGAACCGATGGCTCCCTGGCAGGCGGTGGGGGTAATACGCCGACGCTTTTGACGGGCTTCTTTGGCTGAGGCCTTTGTATAGATTTAATTTCTTGGTTATTACCATTCTGTGGTTCGGGTTGAGAGTTAAGACGTTTAGGACTAGCGAGTTCGAATGCATGGCTGAAGTCATCCCTTCGCGGCGATGTGCTCGAACGCATATCGCCCTCCCCGTGTGAAGGAAGCGTGTTAGCGTCAGGTGTAACTCTTAGAGCGACGGGGTGAAAGATCTTCGGGTCCCTTTCTACAGCTGATTTATGGAAATCGAAATTAACCGGCTTAGGACCCGGACTTGAAACACTTGAAGTTGGAGAGTCGACGAATTTCGTCCACTCTTTGTTGTTAACTTGAGGTTCCGGTTTTGGTGGAGTTAGCGATGGCGGGCGTTCTTCGGGCATCTTCGCCGCTTTGCTCTCGAATAAATCGTTCGTTTCGGGTTTCGGCGCAAAGTTAAAATCAGCAGATGTTCCAGAGCTGAACATATCTGAACCTAAATCTACTAGGTCAGTAGTGACTGCTTGCTGCGAGAAATGCGAATCTACCTTAGGCACGAGGCAGGCGGGTAAAGCATCTGGTACGGGTATATTGTTCCGCCTTAGCACAATAAGATGCATTGCTATACTGAACTCTTCTAAAGTCAGCATTCCATCTTTGGTGATATCTGATAGCTGCCATATTTTTCTGAGATCCGGAACAGACAAACGTGATTTCTCGAAAAATAGTCTGTAATAAAAAAAATCGCAGTGTCAACAATACTCTAAATAATGTAATAATTTTTTTCCGGTTTTAAAGTACAATCAAAAGCGGTATACAACTCAATAAGACGCGTTTAGCTTCAGTTTCCTATGAAATGAAACATGGTAAGAAAACCGACAATGTTGTGAACCCGCACTTCATAAATCGTGGTGGATAGATAGCTTTGACAATCATTGTGAGAAATTTATCCTGGGTCCCACAAGAGGGACCGCTATTAAACCACTATCCTAACAAATCACTCAGATGGATTTAAAACGTATTTCCACACACGAAACAAAAATTTTTATCTTTCAAAATGATAATTAAATCGTTACCAAAGAAATATTTTTATAATAAGTATATATATACTCTAAAATGTATTACTAAATTTAATTGATATATGAAGGACCATCACCTGGCTGTCTGGCCGGAGAGCAAGCCGCCTTCGGGGCGCAACTGTGCGAACTGGGTCGCGTAGTGATTTGCCTGAGCTTCGCTAATGGCCCACACGTCATCTCCGGCTTCCGCTTCGCCCTCCTCCTCAGACGAGTGTCTGTCAGACGACTCCTCTTCCGTACCTACACAGATACCAAATATAATTAAGACACTTAGAAAAAAAATTTTGTACACTGACAAGAAAATAAGTCTTAATTACCATATTATTTTTTAACTTTATAAGATATTAATTTATTAGCTTTTAGAGTTCAAACCGTTAAGTAACACTAAATAATATTGTTTATTTTTAAATACAATGAAATTTATCACTAATTACTATTTTCACGTAGTGTTAGGGGAAATAGACGGCATACAGGAAGAAGCGTAGTTAGACAAAACTCTAACTCGCATTTATTAACAGATAAAAGGACCACAGTAATGCTGTAATAGGGGGGGGGGGGGGGGTTTTTGGGGGGGGGTTTTAAAAAAAACCCCCCCAAAAAAAATTCAAGCATTAGCCCCCAGCAAAAAAAGGGGAACCGGGGGGTTAAAAGGCAACGGTTTAGGGGAAAAACAACTT